>BDSL01000302.1:0-27983 GCA_003116995.1 Yamagishiella unicocca | reverse complement strand
CGGGCGGAGAACAGGACGGCAAGGGCGGGGAGGGAAGGGGCGAGGGTAAGCGCGCCAAGCAGGGCCAACCAGAGGCAGACGAAGGCAGCGGCCGGCAGAGCACACAGGGAGGCACGGCCGCGCAGCGACGGTACGACGACAGGGAGGACAGGGAGGTACAGGGAGGACACAGCAGGGCAGCGGAAAAAAGGGAAACGGGTGGACAGGCAGCACAACCAAGGCGGACAGCAGGCAGGGGGAGGGACGGGAGGGAGGGGGCGGGGGCAGGAAGAACGGAAACAGCAGAAACCAAAAAGGGGGCAGAAGGCAAACGCGCGACACGAAGGGGACCGGACAGGAGACGGCACACCGGCCGGGGCGTGGCCAGAGGCACGCACAGGCGGGGGACGCAAAAGGGGCGCGGGGGGGGGGACAGGACACGCAGGAACGGGCCGGGGAGGAAGGAAGAACACCAGCGGGGGGGGAAGGGGAGACACAGGCAAACACCAGCACAGAGGACCAGGGGAGCCCAGGGGCAGCGACGAGACGCGCGGGAAAGGCGAGGGCACAGGGAAGGAAGAGAGCGCAGGCAGAGCACGAGAAACGAGGCCCGAGGGGCCCGGAAACGAAAACAAACACGCGGGCCGGCCGAACCCACAGGGAAAAGGACGGGCAGCAGCAGACCCCCGCAAAGGAGCCGACACGGCGGGAAGCGGGGCCGGGCCGGGACGAGCGGCAGGAGGGACCAGGACATGGGAGGGCCGAAAAAGCCGAAAAAGCCGAAAAGCCGGAAAAGCCGGAAAACCGGAAAAGCCGGAAAGACGGAAAAAGAAAAAGACAAGGCACGGGACCCCGACGACACCCGCCAGCACGCCACCCCGGACCAGGACACCGCGGCGCAACGCACCGAAGACCCGAAAGGAAAAGGGGCCCGACCCACACAACGCCAGCCGGAAGCAAGCCGGAACAGGGGGAGCAGGCCGCCCAGCACGCCACCCCGGCCCAGGACCCGCGGAGCGACGGCGCAAGACGACGCCAGCCGGAAGCGACCCGGGAACCGCGGGAAGGGACGGACCCGGACAGGGCAAAGCCGCCAGGGCACCACCGGGAGGCGAACCGGAACCGCGGCAAGGGGGACACGCGCCACCAGCCGGAAGCGAGCCGGGAACCGCGGGAAGGGACGGACCCGGACAGGGCAAAGCCGCCAGGGCCCCCGCCCCGGCCCCCCGGCCCCCGGCCCCCGGCCCCCGGCCCCCCGGCCCCCCGGCCCCCCGGCCCCCCGGCCCCCCGGCCCGGCCCCCGGCCCCCGGCCCCCGGCCCCCGGCCCCCGGCCCCCCCCCCCGGCCCCGGCCCCCCGGCCCCCGGCCCCGGCCCCCGGCCCCCCCGGCCCCCGGGCGCCCGGCCCCGGCCCCCGGGCGGCACCCCGGCCCCCGGGCGCCCGCACCCCCGGCCCCGGGCGCCGGCACCCCGCCCCCGGCGCCCGGCACCCCGGCCCCCGGGCGCCCGGCACCCCGGCCCCCCGGCGCCCGGCACCCCTGCCCCGGGCACCCCCGGCCCCCTGGCGCCGGCCCCCCGGCGACGCGAAAGGCCGAAAAACCGGAACCCAAGCGTGGAGAACCCCGGGCAAGAGGACCCGGGACACAGGAAGAACGGATAACGTCCAGACCAGAAGGGAACGGGCCACCAGGGCAGCAAGGGAGAACACAGCGGACCAGGGGGAAGAGGGGCGACGGCGCGAGCCGAGCGGCGAGGGGGGGTGGGGGCGGGGGCGGACGTGGCAACGGAAACGGAAAACGAAAAAAGCCCGCCCGGGAGGCGCGCCCACAGGAGGAGGGGAGGGGGTGGGCCCGAGGGGCACAGGGACAAAGCGAGCAACACGGGAGGAAGCGCAGGGGAGCGGAGCAGCAAGGCCACGCGACCACGGTACAAGACCCAGGGGCAACAAAGGCGGCGGCAGAGGAGACCCCAAGGACGAGGGGAAGGCAGGCGGGGCGCCCGGGGGCCGGGGGACCGGACGGGGGAACCAACGGGGAGGCGCCAGCGGCCGCACAGGCGGACGGAGCCGGAGGCGGGGGACAGCAGGGGGAAAGGGACGCCGCACCGAGCACGGCGGCGGACGTGAGAGGCGGGCAGGCAGGAGACGACAGAGGGAGCGGCGCCCCAGGGGCGGCAGACAAGGGCTTACCAAGAGCGGACGCGGCGGTGCCGCGCGGACGGAGCCGAAGGACGAGGGCGGAAGCGGGCCAACAGGAGGGGAAAACGAACCGGGCGCACGACGGGCGAAACCCAGCGCACGTGCCCGATGAGGGGGGGAACAAGCCAACGCGGGGGGAAGGCGGCGCCACAAGGAGAGGAAGAGCCGACATCGAAGGAGCAAAAAGCAACGGCGCTAGGAACGCGGGGCGGCCACAAGCCAGGGAGCCCTGGGGGGAACGGGGCGGACACCGTCGAGCGGCAAAGCCCGAAAGGCGAAAGGAGCGAGAGGCCAGGCGGCACAGGGGGAGGCGGACGGAAAAGCAAAAGCAAAGGAGCGGGACCCGGGGGCGACACGAGATGGCGGGCGCGGGGAGCGCAGCGGAGGACACCGGCGGGAGCGGGGAACAGAGGGCCGCCCCAGCCAAACGCCCCACCGGACAAGGGCGGCCACCGGGAGCGGCGGGCAAAAGCCGCCGGAGAGCCAGAAGCAGGGACAGAGTGCCCGCCGCCAAAGAAGGGAAGAAGGAAAACAACGGTAAAAGGAGGGGAGTGCACCGGCGCCGAAGCGCCCACGGAGGCGACACCGCGAAGGAGGGCACAAAGGCGGACGAGAGGCAAGCGCAACAGGGGCGGCGGCCCCGCGGGGAGGCCAAGCCCGGGCCCGGGGCGGGGGGGCGCGAGAGAGGAGAGAGGGACAGGGGGAAGCGCGGGAAGCCAGGCAGGCGCGGCACGAAGGAGAGGACGAGGCAGGGGCGACCGAAGAGAGGCAGAGGGACGCCCGCCGGGACCCGCGCGGGGGGAAGGGCGGCACGGGACAGGCAGAGCACGGGGCAGAAAGCACAGGGGGCAACAGCCGGGAGGACCAGCACAAGGCGGGGGGAATGAAACAGGCGGAGGCCCGGGCCGGACCAGGGCGGAGGGGCGGGCGGCGCCGAGGGAACGCCGAAGCGGCGACAGCCGGCCACCCAGGACACGCAGCGGGCCGCCCAGCCGGGACCAGGGGGGAGACCACCGCAGGCCCGAGCGGCGCAGCGGCAGACCCCGAGGCCCAGCCCGCAGAGCCAAGCCGGGGCCCGAAGGGACGGAGCCAGGGGCCGACGGCCCGAGCGACAGGGGCGAGCGACGAGAGGCGGGCACCGGGGAGACCGGAGGCGGGGAGGAGGACGACGGGGCAAGAGCGGGAAGGCGCCCCCGGAGGGGCAAGGACCGGCAACGGCGCGCCGGACACCGCGAGAACGGCGGGGCGGACCAACCGCGGAGCCCGAGCGCCGAAGGAGGCGAGGCCAGGGCCGGCGGGGGGGAAAAGAAAAGAGAACGCGGCCCAGGGCCGATGCCGAGGGCGCCGGGCGCGCGGGCGGACCGCCAGCCGCCGGGGCCAAGGAAGGGAAGCGGAACCCGGGCCCGGGCGAGGGCAGCGCGAAGCGCGCGCGGCAAACAGGAGGACCCCAGCGCGGAGGAGCGACGAACCCAGGCCAAGGGCGGGGCACAGGGAACCGGGCGCCACGGCAGGCGGCAAAGGGCGCAGGGGAAGAGGGGCGACGACCACCAAGAGCGGCACGAGAGGCCGAGGCACCCAGGCGCACGCCAGAGGCGAGGCGCGACACCCACGCCCGCCGACGCAGGGAGGCGGCGCACGGGCAGCCAGGGCCGAGGAGAGGGCGCGCGCGGCAGCGCCAGCCAGGGCGGGGCGAAGGGAGGCGGCAGGGGAGGGGGACACACGCCGGAGCGGAGGCGACGGCCAGGACCACCGGCCGGCGGGGGAGAGCAAGCAACACCCGGGGGGGAGCGAGGGGAGCGCGCAGGGGGCACCGGAACGCGACGAGCGGGCAGCCCGCAGCGCCAGGGCGGCGGACCAAAAAGGGCCCACGGGGAGCGCACAGGGAAGGGGCCGGGGCAGGGAAGCAACCGACACGGCGGACCGAGGGAAAGGGGAGAAGAGGGGAAGGAGGGACAGCCCCGAACCGCGAAGCAGGCGCGGGACCCGAGAAAACGGAGCAAGCGCCAGCGAGCCGGGGGGAAACGGCGGAGGGAACCAGCGACGAGAGGGGGCGAGGAGGCGGGCGCCCCGAGACCCAAGGCGGAAAAGCGAGGGGCACGGCAGCACAGCGACGAGCCGCCACCAGAGGGCCGCGGGCGGCACCCGGCGCAGGCAGAGGGCACCAGCGGGCGGGGCCCAACAGGGAGGCGCGCACGCAACCGGGCGCAGAAGCAACAGGGCGGGCGAGGGGCAGGCACAGGCCCGCCCACCAGGCAGGGGACGGGCGCGGACGGGGGACCACCCGCGAACGCGCAGACAGGGGAGACGCCGGGGGCCGGGGGCAAGACGGGGCGAGGAACGCGGGCGGCCAGAGGCGTGGAGGAGGCAGAGCCCGGAGGACAGAGCAGCCGGCACACCGGGGCGAGGCGGCGGCAGCGGCCGGGGACCGGGGGGGACCCAGCGGGGAGCCCGCCAAAGCAACCCACGCGGACCAGCACCAGCACAGGCAACGGGCCGGGAGGACCGCGGAAGCCGGAGCGCACCCACAAGCGCGAAGCGCGGCCCGCGCAACAAGGGCAAGCACGGGGAACGCGCGGGGCAAAGGGCGGGCAGCGGGCCCGCACGGGACGGGGGCGCGAGCGGGCGCGCAGCAGGAGGGAGCCGGAGAAGGGAGGACCGCCAAAGGAGGGCGGCAGGCCCAAACAACCCGACGCGGGGAAAGCACCGCGGGAGAGGACGAAGCAGGAACCGACGGGGGAGCACCCGCGCGGACGCGGCAGGCGAGCCGACGGAGGGCCGCCAGGCCAGGAGGGCGCGGCGCGAGACGACAAGGCGCCAAAGGGAGAGGTGCAAGGGGGGCGAGGCCCGGGGCGCGCGCCGGGACGAGGGGAAGCCGGGGAGGGGCGGGGCCACCGCGGAAGGAGAGGCGGAAGGGCAGCGGGGAAGCGGGCCGGAGCGCAGGGCGAGAAAAGAAAGGGGGGAACGCAAGGAAGAAGAGGCCGGCGGGGGCCAAACACAGGCCCGAAGCCAGCGACGAAAGCAGGGAGCAACAAGGGGCCGACCCAGGAGAGGCCCAGAGCGGGGCCAGGGGGAACAGCGGCACGGCAGCGGACCCGGGAAAAAAGGAAGCGGACCGAGACAGCCAGGGCCGCGGGGGACGCACCAGGGGGAGGAAGGAGCGAGAGGAACCCGACGCGGAGGCAGACAGGCGCGGGGCCGAAGCCGCGAGCGCAAGGGGCGGGCAAAAAGGCGAGGAGCACGGAGGGCGGCAAGGCACACGACGGAGCGCAGGGCGCGGCGGGCGCAGCGAGCGGAGAGCCAAGAGAGCCGGGGGGAGAGGGGCGGGGGAGGGAGCGGCAGCGCGAAGCGGAACACGCGAGGGAGAGGAAGGGAGGGGGGGGGGGGGGGGGAAGGAAGACCGACGCCAAGGGGCAGACACAAGGAGAGGCACCCACAGCGACGGAGGCGGGCACGGGCGGGCGCGCGGACAAACCGCACCCGGGACGACAGGACGGCAGGACAGGGGGCCAACAGGGAGAGGCACGGGGGGGGAGGAGGAGAGAGGCAAGGAGCCGGCCGCAGGGGCACCGACGGAAACCGGGGACGACGGCGCCGGCCGCGAGGGGGAGGGGGGAAGGAACGGCGCAACCAAGACCAGGGGCCCCAGGCAAGAGCAAGCCGAACACGGCACCAGCACACCCAAGCGGGAGGAGCGACGGGCGGGGGGGACAAAGGGCAGGGACGGAAGCAACGCGAGCGGAGGACGCGCGCGGACGAGGCAGGCCGCGGGGAAGACGAAGAAGGGCAAGAAGCGAGCCCCAGCACGACGCGGGGGACAAGAGGACCCGGGCCGCGCGGCCAAGGAGAGGCGCGGGGGGCGCGGCAGGGGAGCGCGCGGGCGGCCCAGAACAGCGAAGGGCAGCACAGACCGGGGAGCGCCGCAGACGGCCAGGGCGGAACGCCAAGAGGCCCGCGAAGAAGGCGGCGCACCGCAGGGGCGAGGCGGACGAGGGAGCAGGCGGAGGGCGCGGGCGGGACCGGAAGCAACCGGACAAGGCAACCCACCAACGAAGAACGGCCAGGCACCACCACCCACAGAAGCAAGAAAGAGCGCGCAAGCGGGCAAGCCGGCCCGGGGCGGGACCGGGGAAGGGGCCCCGGGGGGAGGCAAAGGAAGCCGCAGGCGCCACGCCGGGGGGCCCGGCCGGCAAGGCCGGGAAGGGGCAGCCGGGCGACCAGACGCCCCCCGGAACCCAAAAACGGGGAGGCGCAGAAGGGGCGGGCAGAGGCAGCAAAGGAACAGCGGCCAAGCCCGAGGCGGCAGCGGGGAGGGGGGAGACGACGACGGGAGCGAAGCGGCGGCGAGCCCCCAACGGGCGGGCGGGAGCAAGGAAAGGAGCCGGGGCAAAGGCGGGCGCAGAGGGGCGGCGGCCGGAAAGCCAAGAAGGGCACCGCGGACAACGGAAGACGAAGGCCCCCGACGACCCCGCGGAAGCAGGACGCCGGGCCCACAGACCAACAGAGAGGCCAGAGGCCGAGCGGGGAGGCCAGGCGAAGGAGGCAGAGCGGAGGCCGGCGGGGAACACGCGAAGGGACGCAAAGGAACCGCGCCGACGCCGAGGCCCAGACAGGGAAGCCCAGGAGCCCGGCCCCGGCAGGAAGGGGGAGCAGAGCAGGGCACACCAGAGGCGGACCGCACCACCCCACCCGAAAGCCAACGACGAGCGGGGAACGGCAACAACGAAAGAGACGCGAGGGGAGCGGGAAGGACCGCGGCGGCGGGCACCAGACGGGCCCGCCAAGGGAGCCGCGGGAAGGGAGGGAGAGGGGACGCAGGCCAAGGACCAGACGCGAAGCGCCCGGGAGGGGAGGGAGGGCACGACCGCCCCGGGCGGGAGGGGGAAGGGGCGCGCCGGCGGCCGGCCGGGGAGGGGGAGCCAGCGCGCAGGCGCCCGCGCCGGAAGCGAACCCGAAGCCGCCGGCACCCGGGACCACCAGGGGAGGCCGCGAGCCGACCAGCGAAAGGGGAGAGGGCAGAAAGGGGAAGGAAACAGCGGCGGCACAAGGCCAGACGAGGCGGGAAGGGAGCAGGAGGCACCGCAGGGCGGGCAAAGCCCGGCGGGCCGGGAGCGAAGAAAGACGACCCGGCCAGAAGGCGGGGGGGGCGCACGGAGGAGCGCGAGAAGGACGACGGGGGAGCCGAGGAGGAGGGACCAGCAAAGAAACGAGCGGAGGGCAGCGCAGGTCGGCGGGCGCCGCCGGGGGGGGGGGGAGAGAGAGGCAGGGCGAAGGAGAAACGGCGGAGAGGGAAACGGCGAAGGGGCAGGAAAGGGAGGGGAGGGGGACCGACGACGCGGAGAACCGGAGGAAGGCGAGAGCGAAGACGGGCGCACAACCCGACGGCGGGAAGGGGCGGAGGGAGGAGAGAAAAGGCAGCGGGCGGGGCCCGACCGGCGGGGAAGCAGGAGAACGGCACGAAGCGGAGGGCCGGGGCCGACGAGGGGCAGGCAAAGGCGGCCCGAGCAACGGGCGAGGGGAGGAGAGAGGCCGACCAGGGGGGAACGGGGGACGGAGGAGGAGGGGGCGAGGCCGGAGAGGGAGCCGGAGAGAGGGCGACCACAGCCAAGGAAGGCAGCAGGCGCGCAAAGACCCAAGCCCGACACGGGGAGGGAGGGACAAGAAAGAACAAGACCGGGCGCGGCGCGGCGGGGAAGGGGAAGGAGGACAAGCGAAAGCCGGAACGAGGAGCCAGGGAGGGCAAGGCGGGGGCCAGCAGCCGCGGGAAGGCCAGCGCCAAGAGCGGAGAGGGAAGGGGGGCAGGGAAAAAGCGCGGAGGGGAGGCGGGGGGGGGGGGCGGGCCGCCGCGGGGGGGCACGGCGCGGCGCCACCGGCCGGCCGGGGACGGGCGCCGGGGCGGCACGGGCGGGGACGCGGAGGCGGCGAGGGGACGGGAGGAAAGGAGAGGGGCAAAGCAGGCCGACGCGCGGAAGACAGGAGCAGGGAAGAACACGAGAGGACGCGGGCCGAGCGGGGGGCGGGGGACCGGAGGAAGGAGGAAGAGGGGGAGGCGGGGGCAGGCGGAGGCCGGGGGCAGAGGGGAAAGGCGGGGAGGACGGAAGACGAACAGCGGCGAAAGCAGGGCCAAGGAGACGGGCAGGGAGCAAGAACGAAAGGGGGGGGCGCGAAGACGAGGAGAGACCGGCGGAGGCGCAACCAGAAACGAGGCCGACGAGGGAGGGGCAGAGGGGCCGGGGAGGACGCGGCCAGCACCGGAGGAGAAAGCAAAGGGGGGGGCCGGGGGAGGAGGGGCGCAAGGCGGAAACGGAAAGGAAGGGACGGAAGGGCACCACCAGGCGGGGAGCCGGCGGCGGAAGGGGACGCAACACGGGGAAACGACCAGGGCCAGACACGGGAAGGAGGGACAGAGGGAGAGCGCGGGCGGAGGCGGGGGGGGGGGGCAGGGCCGGGCGAGGGGGGGGGCCGGGCAGGGGAGCCGGGAACGAACGAGACCGCAGCCGGCGAAAGAGGCAGCAGCGCACCGGCGGGGCGCAGACGGCGGAGAGGGACGAGGGGCGGCAGCCAAGGGAAGGAGGAGGCGAGAACAGGGCGGGGAGGCCCGGAGAGGGGCGGGGCCGCACGCGCGCGACACGGACGCGACCAACGAGCCGAGCCGGGCCGAGAGGCCCGGGGAAGCGGGGAAACCGCGGCGGGAGGGGAGAGAGGAGGGCAAGGAGAGGCGGCAACGAGGAAGGCCGAGGAAGCGCGAGGCAGCAGCGCGCGGGGAGGACGGCCCGGCCCGGGGACACACCGCCCGGCGCGCCGACCGAGGGGGGGCGGGGGAAGGGGCGGAGGGAGCGGGACGGGGGCAACCGGGGCGGGGGGAGAAGGCAGGAAACCCGCCCACCGAGAGGAAGGAGAAGGCGGAACAAGGGGGCCGGAGGGGAACCGGCGGAAGGAGCAGGGAAGCGAGCAGAAGCCACACACCGGGAAAGAGAAAGGGGGCCACCGGGACGGCAGGAAGGGAGGACAGGGGGAGGGGGGACGAGCGCAAGCCCGGGCAAGCCGCAGGCGCGGGGGGGCAGAGACGGGGGAGGCACCGGGGCGGCGGGCGGAAGGAACCAACCAACACCAAACCCGAAAGGAAGAGAAAGCGAGGGGCAGCGGAGAGCGGACGCGCACGAACCAAGACAACGCGCAACAACGGAGAGCGGGGCGCGCAGAGCGAGGAAGAACGCAGCGAAAGGCGAGACGGAGGGGGAAGGGCAGAAAGACGGGAAGCAGCGAAGGGGGGAACGCAAAGGGCGCGCGAGGCGGCGGCCAAGAGCAGGGCGGCCGCAGCGGCGGGGGAAGAGCGCGCAGGACGCACCAGGGGGAGGAACCAAGCGGAACGGGCGGGCGCGGGAAGAGGAAGGGGGACCGGGGCAGCGGAAGGGCAGAGGGAAACCAGGGACCCGCGAGGGGCCGCGACGGGGAGGCAACGGGGGCGCAAGGCGGGAGGAGAGGGCGGAGGGACGGGGGGGGCACAAAGCAGGAAGAGGCGGAAGGGAGGAGACCCCCGGAGGGCGCGACCGGAGCGCAGGCAAGAGGACCCGCGGAACGGAAGCAGAGCAGGAAGCGGGGGAAAAGAAACGAACAAGGAGGCCCCGAGGAACGGCGAGCGAACCGGGAAGAGCCCAACGGGAAAAGCGCCCGGGGGAGAAGGGGAGGCGAGAGAAGCGCCCGCAGGGACGGGCGGAACGCAAGGCGGAGCGAAGGCCGCGGCAGAGAGGGGGAGAACCCCGGCGGGGCCGGCGGAGGCCGCGCACGAGGGGCGGGCCACGAGGCGGGGGGGGGGAAGGCAGCCCGAAGGGGAGGGAAAGCCCGGCGAAGGCGAAAGACGGCGGAGAGACCGAGAGCGAACAAGGACCGGGAGGGAAAGAGGAAAAGAACGGGGAAAAGAGAGGGAAAAGGGCGGGAAAGGGGGAGAGGGAAGCGAGGAGCGCGGGGGGGGCGCGCAGGCGGAAGCGGGCCGAACGGCCCGGGGAAGGGGCGGGGGGCGGGGCAGAGGGGGGGAGGGGCGGGAGAAAAGCGGGGGCCACCCAGGGAACCCGGCCGAGGCCGCCGAAGCGACCAAGGGGGAAGGAGGCGCGGGCCGCCGGGAGCGGCAGCCGAAAGACGCGGGCAGAAAAGCGGGAAGCGACCCGGCGGGAAACACGGACCAAGGAGGCGAACAGGGAGGCGAGGGCGCGGGGGGGAAACCCGGAAGCGCAAGGAACCGGACGGGGGGAGGGCCGGGGCCGGCACCAGCGACCGACCAGGGGCGGCGGCGAAAGGGGGGAGGGCGAGCAGACCGGGGGGACCCGAAAGAGGGGGAACGAGGCCGGAGCAGGGGGAAGCCAGAGGAAACGCGGGGGAGGCGCGGAGAGGGGCGGACGGGCAAAGCGCGGGGCAGACGGGGGAGAGGGGCGAAAGACGAAGCGAACCAGCGAGGAGCGGGGGCCCGCCGAAGGGGCCCCCAGGAGAGCGGGAGCGGGAGCAGGGGAGCGGGGAAAGCGAAGGAGGAGAGGGCGGGGGAGGGAACAGCCGGCACCGAGGCGCAAACGGGAAAGAGGGAAGACGGGGCGGGGGCGGAACGGAACCGGCACAGGCAAGGGGAGCGCCAAGGGGGCCAGGGGGGGAAGCAGAACGGGCGAGGCGGGAGGAACCGAGAGGCGAGGGAAGGGGCCAAACGGCGCGCGAACCGAGAGCCCACAAAGGGGGGGAGGGAGAGAAACAGCAGGACGGGGGGCAGGGAAGGCGAAAGCCGCGAAGGAGGGGGGAACAACGCACCGGCCGAAGCAAGGAGCCCCGAAAAGGGAGGGCGCGGAAGCGCGCGACCGAGACGCGGCCAGGGAGGCAAGGGCGACGCAGCCAGGAGGAGGAGGGCGGGGGGGCGAGACGAAGCCGCGGGCGGGAGCCGGGGGGAAGCGGCAGCGAGGGCAGAGCGGGGGGGAGGAGCAAAGAGGCAAAGGAGAACGGGGAAGACGGAAGGGGAGAAAGGGGCCAGGGGAACAGCAAGGGGACAGGGGGAGGCGAGCCGAAGAGAGGGGGAAGCCGGGGGAAGAGCGCGAGGCGCGCGGCCCAGCGAAAGGGAAAAGGGGGAAGAGGCCCGGACGGGGACAAGGCGGCGGGCGGGAACGCAAGCGAGCCCGGAGACAGCGGCAGCGGCCCGGGGAAGAGGGCGCGGGCGGGGAACAACCCGAAGGCCCGGGAAGCGAAGCAGGCGGAGAGAGGGCGCAGAGGGGGGAAAGCACCGCAGGGCGCGCGGGGCCGGCGCGCCGGGGACGGGCCGGGAAAAGCCGGGGGAGCAGGCCCGAGCGGGCCAAGGCGGACGCAGAACCGCAGCAGGGCGCCAAGGGGAACAGCCGCGAGGCGAGAGAACAAGGGAGAGAAGGGAAGGCGGCAAAAGGGAGCCGGAACGGCGGGAAAAGGAGGGGCGCGGAGGGCGGGGCCGAGGGGGCGGCAGCGGCGAAGCGCGGGACGGCGGGGGGCGACCCAACGGGGAACGGCGGGGCGGACCGCGGCGGGGCCGGGGGGACGGCGGGAGAAGCGGCGGCGGGCCCGAGGCGACGAACAGCCAACGCAGAACGGGGACGGACAAGGGGAAGCCGACGGGGAAGGAAAACAAAGCAGGGGAGGGCCGAAAGGAGGGGGACACAAGGGGAGGGCGGCCCAGGGCGCGGAAGGGCAAAGGGAAGAAAGGCAACCAAGCGCGGGGAAACGGCGGGAGGAACGAGGACGCGCGGAAGGGAGCCAAAGGCCGCGGCAGCGAAGGAGGGACGCGCAGGAAGGGAGGAACGAGAGGCCCACGGGCCCGAGCGACGAGCGAGCGAAACCACAGCCAAGGGAACGGGCGGGGAAGAAACAGCGGGGAAAGAAGACCCGGGGGAGCGGGACGCGAGGCCGACGGGGGAAAGAACGGAAGAGGGGGAGAAGAAGGGGGAGCGGCGGCGACGGGGAAAGACCACGACGGGGAACGGGGGGACGGAGGCCAGGAGGGGGAGGCGGGACGCGGGCCCGGCGGCGGGCGCGAAGGCGGCGGGGCACGCCGAGCCAGGGGGAAGACAGGGGCAGGGGGGGAGGGGGCGGGGGCGGCACAGCGGGGAAAAGAGAACGCAGGGGGCCGAAGAGGAGCGCAACGAGAACAGAAAGCGCGGGGAGAACAAAAGGGGAAAAGCGCAGGGGAGGGGAGGGGCAGGACGAAGACAAACGGGGAAAGCAGGGCCGAGCGAGCCGGGAGCCGGCGGGAGGGGAAGCGAGAGGGGGCAGAAAAGGGACCACAGGGAGAACGGGCGGGGGGCAGCCAAGCGGGCAGAGCGACGGGGCGGGGGAGCCGGCGAGGGCGGCGCGGCCGAGCAGGGGAAGCAGCAGGCACCAAGCGGGGGAGGGGCACCCACGAAGAGGGAACGGGAGCGGGGGGAGACCGGCGGGAGACAGGGGAGGGGACCCGACGGGGGACCGAGGCCGCCAGAGGAAGGCGGCGCAGGACGAGAGGAACCGCCGAGGCAGAGAAGGGGGAAGGCCCGGGGCGGAAAAGACAAGGGGGCGAAGCGAACAGCGGGAGGCGAAGGACGGAACGCCGCGAAGGCAGAAGACGGGCGAGGGGCGGAGGCACGGGCCCAAGGAGGGCACCCGACGAAGGAGACGGCCGCCGGGGCGGACGCGGGAGCAGACCCGGGGGGCCCCCGGCAGGGCCACAAGGCCAAAACGGGCGCCAAGCAGGACAAGGCCACGCGGCAGGGGGGGAAAGCCGCGGCAGACGACGGGGGGCAACGGGGGAGGGAAGGGGGAGAGGGGCCGGGCGGCGACGAGCCACGGAGAGGCAGCCCGGGGGGCGAAGAGGGGCAAGGGGCCCCGCGGGGCACAACCCCGCCCCGCCGCAGGGGGGAGAGACGCCAGGGAGGGCGGGGGAGGGGGCAGGGGCAGGGGCAAGGCAGAAACCCGAAAAAAAACCCAAAGCGCAGAGAAGGAAAGAGAGAAGGCGACCAGCGGCCAAAGGGGAAAGCGGGGGAGCAAGGGAGGACAGGGGGCCAGGGCAAGGCGGGGAGGGAAGGGAGCAGGGAGGAAGGGGACAAGGGGACAGAGGGCAAAGGGGGAGCAAGAGGGGGGAAGGGGGGAGGCCGGGAGAGGAGCAGGGGGGCAAGGGAGCAAGGGGGCAGGGGGGAAGGGAGCAAGGGGGCAGGGGGGAAGGGAGCAGGGGGGCAGGGGGAAGGGAGCAAGGGGGCAGGGGGGAAGGGAGCAAGGGGGGCAGGGGGGAAGGGAGCAAGGGGGCAGGGGGGGAAGGGAGCAAGGGGGCAGGGGGGAAGGGAGCAAGGGGGCAGGGGGGAAGGGAGCAAGGGGGCAGGGGGCAGGGGGGCAGGGGGGCAGGGGGGCAGGGGGGCAGGGGGGCAGGGGGGCAGGGGGGCAGGGGGCAGGGGGGCAGGGGGGCAGGGGGGCAGGGGGGCAGGGGGGCAGGGGGGCAGGGGGGCAGGGGGGCAGGGGGGCAGGGGGGCAGGGGGGCAGGGGGGCAGGGGGGCAGGGGGGCAGGGGGGCAGGGGGGCAGGGGGGGGGACAGGGAGGAGGGCAAGGGCAGGGGCAGGAAAGGACAGAGGGGCCAGGAGCGAGGCCGGCGGGGGGCGAGGGGCAAAAGGGCAGAGGGGCCAGGGGCGAAGCCCGGGGGGGACAGGGCGGAGGGCAAGGGCAGGGGCAGGAAAGGCCAGAGGGGCCAGGGGCGAGGCCGGCGGGCGGAGGAGGGAGAAGGCGAGAAGCGGGGGACGGGGAAGGGGGGAGGGAGGGGAGGCCGGAGCCCACAGGGGCCAGGAGGGAGGCCGGCGGGCGGGGGGGGGCGGGACCAGGGGAAGGAGGGGCGGAGGGGAGGGAGAAGCGGGGGACGGGGAAGGGGGGGAGGGAGGGGAGGGGGCGGAGGGGGACAGGGCAGGGAGGGGAGGGGGAAGGCGGGAAGGCGGGAAGGGGGAAAGGCGGGGAAGGCGGGGAGGCGGGGAGGCGGGGAGGCAAGAAAAAAGGGAAGGGGACAGCCGGAAGAGAGGCGCAAGGAAAGGAGCCAGAGGCACGCAGGGGAGGCGACGGGGAGGGGGGAGGAGGCGGCCCGGCCCGGGCCAGGGGGGGAGGACGGCCCGCGGGGGGGGGCGGGGACGGGACCCGCGGGACGAGGGGAGCGGGAGCGGAAGGCGAGCGAGGCAGGCAAGGGGACAGCGAAGGGAAAGAGAGGAGAGGAGCGGAAAAGGGGAGAAAAGGGGCCGCGGGGAGGGGGGGCAGGGGGAGAACAGGAACAAACACGCGGGGGGAGGACGGCAGCACAGGCAAGGGCCGGAGGGGAAGGGACCCAAAAAACGCGCAAAGGGGGCGGAACACAGCAGGGGAGGGCAGCGGGAAAAGCCACAGGCCGGGGGGAAGGCGCAGGGCCGGGACACAGGAGGGGAGAGCGGGGGAAGGAGGCCCAAAGGGGGGGGCGGCGGGGCAGGGAGGCAGGAAAAAGACAACGAACGACAGGAACGAACAACGGACGGCGGGACAGCAGGGGGGGGGAGGACGGGAAACAGGGGCACGGGGGCCGAGGAACGGAGGGGGACGACAGGGACGACAGGGACGACAGGGCGGAGGACGGCGAGGAGAGGCAGGGAAGCCAGGGGGGCGAGGCCGGAAGAGGACGGAGGCGGACGCGGGGGGGCCAGGCGGGGGCGAGCGGACCGCGAAAAGGCAAGCAACGAAAGGGCCGGACGGGGAGCCGACAGGACGGCAGGCAAGGGGGCCAGAGCGGGAGGAGCGAGAGAGGCAAGGAGCGGGGAGCGAGCGGGGAGCGAGACACGAGGGGAAAGCGGAGGAACCGAGGGGACGGGCGAGGACAGGAGGGGCAGACGAAGCCCGAAAAAAGAGGGAGGGGCGAGCGGCCAGCGAGCGGCGAAGCGCGGCGGGCGGGAAGACAGAGGCCAAGGAGAGGGCGAGGGGGGGGGGCGGCAGGCGAGCGCGGGCAGACGCGGCCAAGCCGGGAGACCAGGGGAGGAGGAACGGCCGAAGCGCGGGGGCAGAGCGGGGAGAACGCGCAGAGAGGCCGCGGGGCAAGAGCGGGGGCGACGCCGAGGAGGACGGAAAAAGACAACGCAGAGGGAGAGGGCGCCGAGGGCGGAGCGGAAGGGGGAGCGCCAAAGGGAGGAAAGGCCGGCGGGGGACGACGCGGGGGAGGACGCCAGAGGGCGGCACGAAGACGGGGGGGGAGGGCAGGGCGGGGGGGCAAGGCAGCGACCGGGGGGAGCCGGCCAGGAGGCAGAGGCGGGGCGCAAAGAGGAAGCCAGGCAGGGCGAAGGAGAAACGGCGGAGACGGGGAAACGGCGAAGGGCGCAGGAAAGCAGGGAGAGGGGAGGGGAGGGGACCGACGACGCGGAGAACCGGAGGAAGGCGAGAGCGAAGACGGGCGCACAACCCGACGGCGGGAAGGGGCGGAGGGAGGAGAGAAAAGGCCAGCCGGGCGGGGCCCGACCGGCGGGGAAGCAGGAGAACGGCACGAAGCGGAGGGCCGGGGGCCGACGAGGGGCAGGCAAAGGGCGGCCCGAGCAACGGGCGAGGGGAGGAGAGAGGCCGACCAGGGGGGAACGGGGGACGGAGGAGGAGGGGGCGAGGCCGGAGAGGGAGCCGGAGAGAGGGCGACCACAGCCAAGGAAGGCAGCAGGCGCGCAAAGGACCCAAGCCCGACACGGGGAGGGAGGGACAAGAAAGAACAAGACCGGGCGCGGCGCGGCGGGGAAGGGGAAGGAGGACAAGCGAAAGCCCGGAACGAGGAGCCAGGGGAGGGCAAGGCGGGGGCCAGCAGCCGCGGGAAGGCCAGCGCCAAGAGCGGAGAGGGAAGGGGGGCAGGGAAAAAGCGCGGAGGGGGAGGGCGGGGGGGGGGGGCGGGCCGCCGCGGGGGGGCACGGCGCGGCGCCACCGGCCGGCCGGGGACGGGCGCCGGGGCGGCACGGGCGGGGACGCGGAGGCGGCGAGGGGACGGGGAGGAAAGGAGAGGGGGCAAAGCAGGCCGACGCGCGGAAGACAGGAGCAGGGAAGAACACGAGAGGACGCGGGCCGAGCGGGGGGCGGGGGGACCGGAGGAAGGAGGAAGAGGGGGAGGCGGGGGCAGGCGGAGGCCGGGGGCAGAGGGGAAAGGCGGGGAGGGACGGAAGACGAACAGCGGCGAAAGCAGGGGCCAAGGAGACGGGCAGGGAGCAAGAACGAAAGGGGGGGGCGCGAAGACGAGGAGAGACCGGCGGAGGCGCAACCAGAAACGAGGCCGACGAGGGAGGGGCAGAGGGGCCGGGGAGGACGCGGCCAGCACCGGAGGAGAAAGCAAAGGGGGGGGGGCCGGGGGGAGGAGGGGCGCAAGGCGGAAACGGAAAGGAAGGGACGGAAGGGCACCACCAGGCGGGGAGCCGGCGGCGGAAGGGGACGCAACACGGGGAAACGGACCAGGGCCAGACACGGGAAGGAGGGACAGAGGGAGAGCGCGGGCGGGAGGCGGGGGGGGGGGGCAGGGCCGGGCGGAGGGGGGGGGGCCGGGGCAGGGGGAGGCCGGGAACGAACGAGACCGCAGCCGGCGAAAGAGGCAGCAGCGCACCGGCGGGGCGCAGACGGCGGAGAGGGACGAGGGGCGGGCAGCCAAGGGAAGGAGGAGGCGAGAACAGGGCGGGGAGGCCCGGAGAGGGGCGGGGCCGCACGCGCGCGACACGGACGCGACCAACGAGCCGAGCCGGGGCCGAGAGGCCCGGGGAAGCGGGGAAACCGCGGCGGGAGGGGGAGAGAGGAGGGCAAGGAGGAGGCGGCAACGAGGAAGGCCGAGGAAGCGCGAGGCAGCAGCGCGCGGGGAGGACGGCCCGGCCCGGGGACACACCGCCCGGCGCGCCGACCGAGGGGGGGGCGGGGGAAGGGGGCGGAGGGAGCGGGACGGGGGCAACCGGGGCGGGGGGAGAAGGGCAGGAAACCCGCCCACCGAGAGGAAGGAGAAGGCGGAACAAGGGGGCCGGAGGGGAACCGGCGGAAGGAGCAGGGAAGCGAGCAGAAGCCACACACCGGGAAAGAGAAAGGGGGGCCACCGGGACGGCAGGAAGGGAGGACAGGGGGAGGGGGGACGAGCGCAAGCCCGGGCAAGCCGCAGGCGCGGGGGGGCAGAGACGGGGGAGGCACCGGGGCGGCGGGCGGAAGGAACCAACCAACACCAAACCCGAAAGGAAGAGAAAGCGAGGGGGCAGCGGAGAGCGGACGCGCACGAACCAAGACAACGCGCAACAACGGAGAGCGGGGCGCGCAGAGCGAGGAAGAACGCAGCGAAAGGCGAGACGGAGGGGGAAGGGCAGAAAGACGGGAAGCAGCGAAGGGGGAACGCAAAGGGCGCGCGAGGCGGCGGCCAAGAGCAGGGCGGCCGCAGCGGCGGGGGAAGAGCGCGCAGGACGCACCAGGGGGAGGAACCAAGCGGAACGGGCGGGCGCGGGAAGAGGAAGGGGGACCGGGGCAGCGGAAGGGCAGAGGGGAAACCAGGGACCCGCGAGGGGCCGCGACGGGGGAGGCAACGGGGGGCGCAAGGCGGGAGGAGAGGGCGGAGGGACGGGGGGGGCACAAAGCAGGAAGAGGCGGAAGGGAGGAGACCCCCGGGAGGGGCGCGACCGGAGCGCAGGCAAGAGGACCCGCGGAACGGAAGCAGAGCAGGAAGCGGGGGAAAAGAAACGAACAAGGAGGCCCCGAGGAACGGCGAGCGAACCGGGAAGAGCCCAACGGGAAAAGCGCCCGGGGGAGAAGGGGAGGCGAGAGAAGCGCCCGCAGGGACGGGCGGAACGCAAGGCGGAGCGAAGGCCGCGGCAGAGAGGGGGAGAACCCCGGCGGGGCCGGCGGAGGCCGCGCACGAGGGGCGGGCCACGAGGCGGGGGGGGGGAAGGCAGCCCGAAGGGGAGGGAAAGCCCGGCGAAGGCGAAAGACGGCGGAGAGACCGAGAGCGAACAAGGACCGGGAGGGAAAGAGGAAAAGAACGGGGAAAAGAGAGGGAAAAGGGCGGGAAAGGGGGAGAGGGAAGCGAGGAGCGCGGGGGGGGCGCGCAGGCGGAAGCGGGCCGAACGGCCCGGGGAAGGGGCGGGGGGCGGGGCAGAGGGGGGGAGGGGGCGGGAGAAAAGCGGGGGCCACCCAGGGAACCCGGCCGAGGCCGCCGAAGCGACCAAGGGGGGAAGGAGGCGCGGGCCGCCGGGAGCGGCAGCCGAAAGACGCGGGCAGAAAAGCGGGAAGCGACCCGGCGGGAAACACGGACCAAGGAGGCGAACAGGGAGGCGAGGGCGCGGGGGGGAAACCCGGAAGCGCAAGGAACCGGACGGGGGGGAGGGCCGGGGCCGGCACCAGCGACCGACCAGGGGGCGGCGGCGAAAGGGGGGAGGGCGAGCAGACCGGGGGGACCCGAAAGAGGGGGAACGAGGCCGGAGCAGGGGGAAGCCAGAGGAAACGCGGGGGGAGGCGCGGAGAGGGGCGGACGGGCAAAGCGCGGGGCAGACGGGGGGAGAGGGGCGAAAGACGAAGCGAACCAGCGAGGAGCGGGGGCCCGCCGAAGGGGCCCCCAGGAGAGCGGGAGCGGGAGCAGGGGGAGCGGGGAAAGCGAAGGAGGAGAGGGGCGGGGGAGGGAACAGCCGGCACCGAGGCGCAAACGGGAAAGAGGGAAGACGGGGCGGGGGCGGAACGGAACCGGCACAGGCAAGGGGAGCGCCAAGGGGGCCAGGGGGGGAAGCAGAACGGGCGAGGCGGGAGGAACCGAGAGGCGAGGGAAGGGGCCAAACGGCGCGCGAACCGAGAGCCCACAAAGGGGGGGAGGGAGAGAAACAGCAGGACGGGGGGCAGGGAAGGCGAAAGCCGCGAAGGAGGGGGGAACAACGCACCGGCCGAAGCAAGGAGCCCCGAAAAGGGAGGGCGCGGAAGCGCGCGACCGAGACGCGGCCAGGGAGGCAAGGGCGACGCAGCCAGGAGGAGGAGGGCGGGGGGGCGAGACGAAGCCGCGGGCGGGAGCCGGGGGGAAGCGGCAGCGAGGGCAGAGCGGGGGGGAGGAGCAAAGAGGCAAAGGAGAACGGGGAAGACGGAAGGGGAGAAAGGGGCCAGGGGAACAGCAAGGGGACAGGGGGGAGGCGAGCCGAAGAGAGGGGGGAAGCCGGGGGGAAGAGCGCGAGGCGCGCGGCCCAGCGAAAGGGAAAAGGGGGAAGAGGCCCGGACGGGGACAAGGCGGCGGGCGGGAACGCAAGCGAGCCCGGAGACAGCGGCAGCGGCCCGGGGAAGAGGGCGCGGGGCGGGGAACAACCCGAAGGCCCGGGAAGCGAAGCAGGCGGAGAGAGGGCGCAGAGGGGGGGAAAGCACCGCAGGGCGCGCGGGGGCCGGCGCGCCGGGGACGGGCCGGGAAAAGCCGGGGGAGCAGGCCCGAGCGGGCCAAGGCGGACGCAGAACCGCAGCAGGGCGCCAAGGGGAACAGCCGCGAGGCGAGAGAACAAGGGAGAGAAGGGAAGGCGGCAAAAGGGAGCCGGAACGGCGGGAAAAGGAGGGGCGCGGAGGGCGGGGCCGAGGGGGCGGCAGCGGCGAAGCGCGGGACGGCGGGGGGCGACCCAACGGGGAACGGCGGGGCGGACCGCGGCGGGGCCGGGGGGGACGGCGGGAGAAGCGGCGGCGGGCCCGAGGCGACGAACAGCCAACGCAGAACGGGGACGGACAAGGGGAAGCCGACGGGGGAAGGAAAACAAAGCAGGGGGAGGGGCCGAAAGGAGGGGGACACAAGGGGAGGGCGGCCCAGGGCGCGGAAGGGCAAAGGGAAGAAAGGCAACCAAGCGCGGGGAAACGGCGGGAGGAACGAGGACGCGCGGAAGGGAGCCAAAGGCCGCGGCAGCGAAGGAGGGACGCGCAGGAAGGGAGGAACGAGAGGCCCACGGGCCCGAGCGACGAGCGAGCGAAACCACAGCCAAGGGAACGGGCGGGGAAGAAACAGCGGGGAAAGAAGACCCGGGGGAGCGGGACGCGAGGCCGACGGGGGGAAAGAACGGAAGAGGGGGAGAAGAAGGGGGAGCGGCGGCGACGGGGAAAGACCACGACGGGGAACGGGGGGGACGGAGGCCAGGAGGGGGAGGCGGGACGCGGGCCCGGCGGCGGGCGCGAAGGCGGCGGGGGCACGCCGAGCCAGGGGGAAGACAGGGGCAGGGGGGAGGGGGGCGGGGGCGGCACAGCGGGGAAAAGAGAACGCAGGGGGCCGAAGAGGAGCGCAACGAGAACAGAAAGCGCGGGGAGAACAAAAGGGGAAAAGCGCAGGGGAGGGGAGGGGCAGGACGAAGACAAACGGGGAAAGCAGGGCCGAGCGAGCCGGGAGCCGGGCGGGAGGGGAAGCGAGAGGGGGCAGAAAAGGGACCACAGGGAGAACGGGCGGGGGGCAGCCAAGCGGGCAGAGCGACGGGGCGGGGGGAGCCGGCGAGGGCGGCGCGGCCGAGCAGGGGGAAGCAGCAGGCACCAAGCGGGGGAGGGGCACCCACGAAGAGGGAACGGGAGCGGGGGGAGACCGGCGGGAGACAGGGGAGGGGACCCGACGGGGGGACCGAGGCCGCCAGAGGAAGGCGGCGCAGGACGAGAGGAACCGCCGAGGCAGAGAAGGGGGAAGGCCCGGGGCGGAAAAGACAAGGGGGCGAAGCGAACAGCGGGAGGCGAAGGACGGAACGCCGCGAAGGCAGAAGACGGGCGAGGGGCGGAGGCACGGGCCCAAGGAGGGCACCCGACGAAGGAGACGGCCGCCGGGGCGGACGCGGGAGCAGACCCGGGGGGGCCCCCGGCAGGGCCACAAGGCCAAAACGGGCGCCAAGCAGGACAAGGCCACGCGGCAGGGGGGGAAAGCCGCGGCAGACGACGGGGGGCAACGGGGGAGGGGAAGGGGGAGAGGGGCCGGGCGGCGACGAGCCACGGAGAGGCAGCCCGGGGGGCGAAGAGGGGGCAAGGGGCCCCGCGGGGCACAACCCCGCCCCGCCGCAGGGGGGAGAGACGCCAGGGAGGGCGGGGGAGGGGGCAGGGGCAGGGGCAAGGCAGAAACCCGAAAAAAAACCCAAAGCGCAGAGAAGGAAAGAGAGAAGGCGACCAGCGGCCAAAGGGGAAAGCGGGGGAGCAAGGGAGGACAGGGGGGCCAGGGCAAGGCGGGGAGGGAAGGGAGCAGGGAGGAAGGGGGACAAGGGGACAGAGGGCAAAGGGGGAGCAAGAGGGGGGAAGGGGGGAGGCCGGGAGAGGAGCAGGGGGGCAAGGGAGCAAGGGGGCAGGGGGGGAAGGGAGCAAGGGGGCAGGGGGGAAGGGAGCAGGGGGGCAGGGGGGAAGGGAGCAAGGGGGCAGGGGGAAGGGAGCAAGGGGGGCAGGGGGGAAGGGAGCAAGGGGGCAGGGGGGAAGGGAGCAAGGGGGCAGGGGGGAAGGGAGCAAGGGGGCAGGGGGGAAGGGAGCAAGGGGGCAGGGGGCAGGGGGGCAGGGGGGCAGGGGGGCAGGGGGGCAGGGGGCAGGGGGGCAGGGGGCAGGGGGGCAGGGGGGCAGGGGGGCAGGGGGGCAGGGGGGCAGGGGGGCAGGGGGGCAGGGGGGCAGGGGGGCAGGGGGGCAGGGGGCAGGGGGGCAGGGGGGCAGGGGGCAGGGGGGCAGGGGGGCAGGGGGGCAGGGGGGGGGACAGGGAGGAGGGGCAAGGGCAGGGGCAGGAAAGGACAGAGGGGCCAGGAGCGAGGCCGGCGGGGGGCGAGGGGCAAAAGGGCAGAGGGGCCAGGGGCGAAGCCCGGGGGGGACAGGGCGGAGGGGCAAGGGCAGGGGCAGGAAAGGCCAGAGGGGCCAGGGGCGAGGCCGGCGGGCGGAGGAGGGAGAAGGCGAGAAGCGGGGGACGGGGAAGGGGGGGAGGGAGGGGAGGCCGGAGCCCACAGGGGCCAGGAGGGAGGCCGGCGGGCGGGGGGGGGGCGGGACCAGGGGAAGGGAGGGGCGGAGGGGAGGGGAGAAGCGGGGGACGGGGAAGGGGGGAGGGAGGGGAGGGGGGCGGAGGGGGACAGGGCAGGGGAGGGGAGGGGGAAGGCGGGAAGGCGGGGAAGGGGGGAAAGGCGGGGAAGGCGGGGAGGCGGGGGAGGCGGGGGAGGCAAGAAAAAAGGGAAGGGGACAGCCGGAAGAGAGGCGCAAGGAAAGGAGCCAGAGGCACGCAGGGGAGGCGACGGGGAGGGGGGAGGAGGCGGCCCGGCCCGGGGCCAGGGGGGGAGGACGGCCCGCGGGGGGGGGGCGGGGACGGGACCCGCGGGACGAGGGGAGCGGGAGCGGAAGGCGAGCGAGGCAGGCAAGGGGACAGCGAAGGGAAAGAGAGGAGAGGAGCGGAAAAGGGGAGAAAAGGGGCCGCGGGGAGGGGGGGGCAGGGGGAGAACAGGAACAAACACGCGGGGGGAGGACGGCAGCACAGGCAAGGGCCGGAGGGGAAGGGACCCAAAAAACGCGCAAAGGGGGCGGAACACAGCAGGGGAGGGCAGCGGGAAAAGCCACAGGCCGGGGGAAGGCGCAGGGCCGGGACACAGGAGGGGAGAGCGGGGGAAGGAGGCCCAAAGGGGGGGGCGGCGGGGGCAGGGAGGCAGGAAAAAGACAACGAACGACAGGAACGAACAACGGACGGCGGGACAGCAGGGGGGGGGAGGACGGGAAACAGGGGCACGGGGGCCGAGGAACGGAGGGGGACGACAGGGACGACAGGGACGACAGGGCGGAGGACGGCGAGGAGAGGCAGGGAAGCCAGGGGGGCGAGGCCGGAAGAGGACGGAGGCGGACGCGGGGGGGCCAGGCGGGGGCGAGCGGACCGCGAAAAGGCAAGCAACGAAAGGGCCGGACGGGGAGCCGACAGGACGGCAGGCAAGGGGCCAGAGCGGGAGGAGCGAGAGAGGCAAGGAGCGGGGAGCGAGCGGGAGCGAGACACGAGGGGAAAGCGGAGGAACCGAGGGGACGGGCGAGGACAGGAGGGGCAGACGAAGCCCGAAAAAAGAGGGAGGGGCGAGCGGCCAGCGAGCGGCGAAGCGCGGCGGGCGGGAAGACAGAGGCCAAGGAGAGGGCGAGGGGGGGGGGCGGCAGGCGAGCGCGGGCAGACGCGGCCAAGCCGGGAGACCAGGGGAGGAGGAACGGCCGAAGCGCGGGGGCAGAGCGGGGAGAACGCGCAGAGAGGCCGCGGGGCAAGAGCGGGGCGACGCCGAGGAGGACGGAAAAAGACAACGCAGAGGGAGAGGGCGCCGAGGGCGGAGCGGAAGGGGGAGCGCCAAAGGGAGGAAAGGCCGGCGGGGACGACGCGGGGGAGGACGCCAGAGGGCGGCACGAAGACGGGGGGGGAGGGCAGGGCGGGGGGGCAAGGCAGCGACCGGGGGAGCCGGCCAGGAGGCAGAGGCGGGGCGCAAAGAGGAAGCCAGGCAGGGCGAAGGAGAAACGGCGGAGACGGGGAAACGGCGAAGGCGCAGGAAAGCAGGGAGAGGGGAGGGGAGGGACCGACGACGCGGAGAACCGGAGGAAGGCGAGAGCGAAGACGGGCGCACAACCCGACGGCGGGAAGGGGCGGAGGGAGGAGAGAAAAGGCCAGCCGGGCGGGGCCCGACCGGCGGGGAAGCAGGAGAACGGCACGAAGCGGAGGGCCGGGGCCGACGAGGGGGCAGGCAAAGGGCGCCCGAGCAACGGGCGAGGGGAGGAGAGAGGCCGACCAGGGGGGGAACGGGGGACGGAGGAGGAGGGGCGAGCCGGAGAGGGAGCCGGAGAGAGGGCGACCACAGCCAAGGAAGGCAGCAGGCGCGCAAAGACCCAAGCCCGACACGGGGAGGGAGGGACAAGAAAGAACAAGACCGGGCGCGGCGCGGCGGGGAAGGGGAATGAGACAAGCGAAAGCCCGGAACGAGGAGCCAGGGGAGGGCAAGGCGGGGGCCAGCAGCCGCGGGAAGGCCAGCGCCAAGAGCGGAGAGGAAGGGGGGGCAGGGAAAAAGCGCGGAGGGGGAGGGCGGGGGGGGGGGGCGGGCCGCCGCGGGGGGCACGGCGCGGCGCCACCGGCCGGCCGGGGACGGGCGCCGGGGCGGCACGGGCGGGGACGCGGAGGCGGCGAGGGACGGGAGGAAAGGAGAGGGGGCAAAGCAGGCCGACGCGCGAAGACAGGAGCAGGGAAGAACACGAGAGGACGCGGGCCGAGCGGGGGGGCGGGGGGACCGGAGGAAGGAGGAAGAGGGGGAGGCGGGGGGCATGGCGGGGCCGGGGCAGAGGGGAAAGCGGGAGGGACGGAAGACGAACAGCGGCGAAAGCAGGGGCCAAGGAGACGGCAGGGAGCAAGAACGAAGGGGGGGGCGCGAAGACGAGGGAGACCGGCGGAGGCGCAACCAGAACGAGGCCGACGAGGGGGGGCAGAGGGGCCGGGGAGGACGCGGCCAGCACCGAGGAGAAAGCAAAGGGGGGGGGCCGGGTGGGAGGAGGGGCGCAAGGCGGAAACGGAAAGGAAGGGACGGAAGGGCACCACCAGGCGGGGAGCCGGCGGCGGAAGGGGACGCAACACGGGGAACGGACCAGGGCCAGACACGGGAAGGAGGGACAGAGGGAGAGCGCGGGCGGGAGGCGGTGGGGGGGGGGCAGGGCCGGGCGGAGGGTGGTGGGGGGCCGGGCAGGGGGAGGCCTGGAACGAACGAGACCTGCAGCCGGGCGAAAGAGGCAGCAGCGCACCGGCGGGGCGCAGGACGGCGGAGAGGGACGAGGGGCGGGCAGCCAAGGGAAGGAGGAGGCGAGAACAGGGCGGGGAGGCCCGGAGAGGGGCGGGGCCGCACGCGCGCGACACGGACGCGACCAACGAGCCGAGCCGGGGCCGAGAGGCCCGGGGGGAAGCGGGGAAACCGCGGCGGGAGGGGAGAGAGGAGGGCAAGGAGGAGGCGGCAACGAGGAAGGCCGAGGAAGCGCGAGGCAGCAGCGCGCGGGGAGGACGGCCCGGCCCGGGGGACACACCGCCCGGCGCGCCGACCGAGGGGGGGGCGGGGAAGGGGCGGAGGGAGCGGGACGGGGGCAACCGGGGCGGGGGGGAGAAGGGCAGGAAACCCGCCCACCGAGAGGAAGGAGAAGGCGGAACAAGGGGGCCGGAGGGGAACCGGCGGAAGGAGCAGGGAAGCGAGCAGAAGCCACACACCGGGAAAGAGAAAGGGGGGCCACCGGGACGGCAGGAAGGGAGGACAGGGGGAGGGGGGACGAGCGCAAGCCCGGGCAAGCCGCAGGCGCGGGGGGGCAGAGACGGGGGAGGCACCGGGGCGGCGGGCGGAAGGAACCAACCAACACCAAACCCGAAAGGAAGAGAAAGCGAGGGGGCAGCGGAGAGCGGACGCGCACGAACCAAGACAACGCGCAACAACGGAGAGCGGGGCGCGCAGAGCGAGGAAGAACGCAGCGAAAGGCGAGACGGAGGGGAAGGGCAGAAAGACGGGAAGCAGCGAAGGGGGAACGCAAAGGGCGCGCGAGGCGGCGGCCAAGAGCAGGGCGGCCGCAGCGGCGGGGGAAGAGCGCGCAGGACGCACCAGGGGGAGGAACCAAGCGGAACGGGCGGGCGCGGGAAGAGGAAGGGGGACCGGGGCAGCGGAAGGGCAGAGGGGAAACCAGGGACCCGCGAGGGGCCGCGACGGGGGAGGCAACGGGGGCGCAAGGCGGGAGGAGAGGGCGGAGGGACGGGGGGGCACAAAGCAGGAAGAGGCGGAAGGGAGGAGACCCCCGGGAGGGGCGCGACCGGAGCGCAGGCAAGAGAGGACCCGCGGAACGGAAGCAGAGCAGGAAGGGGGGAAAAGAAACGAACAAGGAGGCCCCGAGGAACGGCGAGCGAACCGGGAAGAGCCCAACGGGAAAAGCGCCCGGGGGAGAAGGGAGGCGAGAGAAGCGCCCGCAGGGACGGGCGGAACGCAAGGCGGAGCGAAGGCCGCGGCAGAGAGGGGAGAACCCCGGCGGGGCCGGCGGAGGCCGCGCACGAGGGGCGGGCCACGAGGCGGGGGGGGGAAGGCAGCCCGAAGGGGAGGGAAAGCCCGGCGAAGGCGAAAGACGGCGGAGAGACCGAGAGCGAACAAGGACCGGGAGGGAAAGAGGAAAAGAACGGGGAAAAGAGAGGGAAAAGGGCGGGAAAGGGGGAGAGGGAAGCGAGGAGCGCGGGGGGGGCGCGCAGGCGGAAGCGGGCCGAACGGCCCGGGGAAGGGGCGGGGGGCGGGGCAGGGGGGGAGGGGGCGGGAGAAAAGCGGGGGCCACCCAGGGAACCCGGCCGAGGCCGCCGAAGCGACCAAGGGGGAAGGAGGCGCGGGCCGCCGGGAGCGGCAGCCGAAAGACGCGGGCAGAAAAGCGGGAAGCGACCCGGCGGGAAACACGGACCAAGGAGGCGAACAGGGAGGCGAGGGCGCGGGGGGGAAACCCGGAAGCGCAAGGAACCGGACGGGGGGGAGGGCCGGGGCCGGCACCAGCGACCGACCAGGGGGCGGCGGCGAAAGGGGGAGGGCGAGCAGACCGGGGGGGACCCGAAGAGGGGGAACGAGGCCGGAGCAGGGGGAAGCCAGAGGAAACGCGGGGGAGGCGCGGAGAGGGGCGGACGGGCAAAGCGCGGGGCAGACGGGGGGAGAGGGGCGAAAGACGAAGCGAACCAGCGAGGAGCGGGGGCCCGCCGAAGGGGCCCCAGGAGAGCGGGAGCGGGAGCAGGGGAGCGGGGGAAAGCGAAGGAGGAGAGGGGCGGGGAGGGAACAGCCGGCACCGAGGCGCAAACGGGAAAGAGGGAAGACGGGGCGGGGGCGGAACGGAACCGGCACAGGCAAGGGGAGCGCCAAGGGGCCAGGGGGAAGCAGAACGGGCGAGGCGGAGGAACCGAGAGGCGAGGGAAGGGGCCAAACGGCGCGCGAACCGAGAGCCCACAAAGGGGGGGAGAGAAACAGCAGGACGGGGGCAGGGAAGGCGAAAGCCGCGAAGGAGGGAAACAACGCACCGGCCGAAGCAAGGAGCCCCGAAAAGGGAGGGCGCGGAAGCGCGCGACCGAGACGCGGCCAGGGAGGGCAAGGGCGACGGAGCCAGGGAGGAGGGCGGGGCGAGACGAAGCCCGGGGCGGAGCCGGGGGGAAGCGGCAGCGAGGGCAGAGCGGGGGGGGAGGAGCAAAGAGGCAAAGGAGAACGGGGAAGACGGAAGGGGAGAAAGGGGCCAGGGGAACAGCAAGGGACAGGGGGAGGCGAGCCGAAGAGAGGGGGGAAGCCGGGGGAAGAGCGCGAGGCGCGCGGCCCAGCGAAAGGGAAAAGGGGGAAGAGGCCCGGACGGGGACAAGGCGGCGGGCGGGAACGCAAGCGAGCCCGGAGACAGCGGCAGCGGCCCGGGAAGAGGGCGCGGGGCGGGAACAACCGAAGGCCCGGGAAGCGAAGCAGGCGGAGAGAGGGCGCAGAGGGGGGGAAAGCACCGCAGGGCGCGCGGGGGCCGGCGCGCCGGGGACGGGCCGGGAAAAGCCGGGGGAGCAGGCCCGAGCGGGCCAAGGCGGACGCAGAACCGCAGCAGGGCGCCAAGGGGAACAGCCGCGAGGCGAGAGAACAAGGAGAGAAGGGAAGGCGGCAAAAGGGAGCCGGAACGGCGGGAAAAGGAGGGCGCGGAGGGCGGGGCCGAGGGGGCGGCAGCGGCGAAGCGCGGGACGGCGGGGGCGACCCAACGGGAACGGCGGGGCGGACGCGGCGGGGGCCGGGGGGGGACGGCGGGAGAAGCGGCGGCGGGCCCGAGGCGACGAACAGCCAACGCAGAACGGGGACGGACAAGGGGAAGCCGACGGGGGAAGGAAAACAAAGCAGGGGGAGGGGCCGAAAGGAGGGGG
>BDSL01000301.1:0-28021 GCA_003116995.1 Yamagishiella unicocca | reverse complement strand
GCGGAGGCGGAGGCGGAGGCGGAGCCGGAGCCGGAGCCGGAGCCGGGGCGGCGGGGGCGCCAGCCGCGGGGGGCGCGCCACCGACCAGCGAGCAAGGCGGCCGCAAAGGCGGCGAAGAAGGGAACACGAAGGGAGAGAGGGGCAAGGCGCGGCGGAGCGGGGGCGGGAGGGCCAAACAGGCACCGCACAGCGGGGGGCGCGGGGGGGACGGGGGACACGGGCAGCAACGCGCAGAGGCCCGAGGCGAGGCGGGAGCCGGGCCGGCGGGGAAGGAAGGACGGGGGGGAGCGCGCGCACAGAGGGGGCGCGGAGGCCGGGGAGGGGAGGGAAACCGGACGCCGAAAGGCGAGGCAGACCGGCAGCGCGCGCAGGAGGACAGGGGGGCAGACGGGAACAAAAGCGCGGACACCGAGAGAGGAGACGCGCAGGACGCAGGGCAAGGAAGGCGCAGGCAAGACGCACCGGACCGGCAGACGAGCGCCACCAGGCCACGACAGGGGCAACCGAACAAACGGAGAGGACGACGAGGGGGAACAAAGGCAAGAGGGGGAGCGGAGGCACGGACAGCACGCGAGACAGACACCGACACACACAGACACACACACACACGAACAGAGAAACGCAGGCGAGGCGGGAACACGACGGCGGGGCGCCGGAGCACAGCGGGAACGGGGCAACGGAGCGAAGCAGGAACGGGGCGCCAGAGCAAAGCAGGGACGGGACAGGAGCGAAGAAGGAACCAGGCGCCGGAGCGCAGGGAGGGGGGCGGGGGGGCGGGGGGAGAAACACGGAAGCGGGACAGGGGGGCCAAGGCAGGGGGAGGGGGGACGAGGAGGAGCAGAGCGAGGGACGGCCCGGGAGCCAGAGAACAAGCCCAGAGGGGACAGCCCGGGCGGGGGCAGCCCAACCAAACAGGGGGAACGCCGAAGACACCGCAAAGCAAGGCGAGCGCGCGCGCAAGCGGAGGCGAGGGCAGGGGGACGAGGCACGCAGGCAAGCGGGGACAGCAGACGGGGGCCCCCGGCGCAGAGCCCGCGGCGGGCCCACGGACGGACCCGGCGCCAGACCACGCCCACGCGGGCGCGCCGAGAGCGCGGCCCCCGGGGGCGCCCCGGGGCCGCCCCCGCAGCCCCGCGGAGGCGCGCAGCGGCAGGCCAGGGCCAGGCCGGAGCACGGGCCGGGGCGGGCCCCGCAGCACGAAGCCGCGGAACCAGGCGTCGCATGCCAGCGCGCCCAGCCCAAGCGCAGCCGGCGCCAGCCCAAGCGGGGGCGCGGGCGAAGAGCCAGCACCGGGCAGGGGCCCAGCCGCCACAAGGACGGCGCCGCGGGCCAGGGCCGCCGCCCCAGCCGGCGCGCCAGCCCAAGCGGGGGGCGCGGGCGAAGAGCCAGCACCGGGCAGGGGCCCAGCCGCCACAAGGACGGCGCCGCGGGCCAGGGCCGCCGCCCCAGCCGGCGCGCCAGCCAAGCGGGGGCGCGGGCGAAGAGCCAGCACCGGGCAGGGGCCCAGCCGCCACAAGGACGGCGCCGCGGGCCAGGGCCGCAGAGGCCGAGCCAGAGGCCGAGCCAGAGGCCGAGCGAGAGGCGGAGCGAGAGGCGGAGCCCGCAGCAGCAGGGGGGGCAGGCAGGGCGGAGACCGCAGGGGGGCCCGCAACCCCGCGGGCGGCGGGGGGCGCGGCGGCGGCCGGGGCGCGCCGCCCGCCGCCACCCCGCCAGGCGCGGCACGGCCGCCGGGGCGACCAGGCGAGCCGGGCCCGGGACAGAGGGGGACGCCCACACGCGAAGAGAGGGGCCCAGGGCGGGCGCAGGGGCGGGAAGGGGCGCCACGGGCGCGGCAACGGCAGCAACGACCGGCGGGGAGGGGGGGGGCGGAGAGAGGCCGGAACGGCGGCGCGGGGAAGGGAGGCCAGGGCGCGGGGGGGCGGGGCGGGAGCCGCGGCCAGACGCCAGCCACAGGGAGGGAGGGGGGGGCGAAAGGCGGCCCGGGACGGGACAAGAACACAAAGGGGGGGCCGCCCCCGCAGCAGGGCCGGACCGCAGGAGGACAGGCCGGGCAGACGGCAGGGACGCAGCCGGCGAGGAGGAAAGGGCCGCGAAGAGGCCAGAGCGGAGGGGGCGCGGCGGAAACCGGACAGGCGGGGGAGGGAAGAACGCCACCGCCAGCAAACGCGGCGGGCCGGACACCGCAGACCCGCCAAGAGGCCGGAGGGGGGGCCCCGGCAGCCCCGCCGAGGGCAGCCCGCGAAGGGGCAGGCGGCCGGACCAGGCACCGGGAGCGGGCGGAGGCAGCGGAGGCGGAGGGGCGGCACGGAGCAGCCAGAGGGACGCCGGGAGCAGCGCCGCCAGCAGGAGCACGGCCGGGGGGACGCAAGAGGGCCCCCGGCGGCCAAAGCACAGAACAGCGCCGGGGGGCCGCTGGCGCAGCACCAAGGCGAAGGCCAGAACCGGGCGAGGGGGGGCAGCGGGGCCACGGCCGCGGGCAGCGGCGGGGCAGCGGGGGGGGGGCGGGAGCGGGGGAGCCCCGACGCAGCGGACGCGCCAGCCGCAGCAGCCAGGCAAGGACCGGCGGGCAGAAAGCCACCGAGGAAGGAACAGGGGGACAGAGGGGGGAGGCAACAGGGGGAGGGGGCGGGAGCGAGGTGCGGGGCGGCAGGGAGAGCGGAGCGAGCGGGGGGGGGGGGGGGCGGAGGGCACACACACACACACACACACACACCACACACACACACACACACACACACACACGCACACACACACACACACACAACACACGCGCACACACACACACACACCACGCGCAGACAAGGGGGAACCACCCACCGCGGCGGCGGCGGCGGCGAGGGGGCCCACGGCCAGGGCCGCCAGGGAGCGAACAACGCGGAGAGCCGCCCAAACGCCGGCAGGGGAGGCAGCAGAGGCGGCGGCACACACGGAAGGCCACGGAGCGCGGGAGCAGGACCGGGAGGGGGGGGGGAGGGCCAGGGGGGGGAGAGGGAGCAGGGGGGGGGGGAAGGGGAGACGGCAGTGGGACAGCCAGGCAAGGGCGCCCAGGCAAGGCCGCCGGGGCCCACCGGGCCCGCCACGGAAACCCAGACCCCCACCCGCAGCCACGACCCACCGGGGGCGGAACAAGCGCAGGGACAGGGAGGGCAGAGGGGCCCCGCAAACACGGAGCAGGAGCCAGGAAGGGAGACAACGGGGCGGCGAGGCGGGGGACGGAGAAGGGGACACACCAGAGCGGCCACCCGCCGAGAAGGGAAGGGCGGCGGGCACCAGAGCGGGAAGGCGGCCAACGCGGCGCGGAGGGGAACACAGGGGGAAGCGGCGGGAGGAGGGGAAGCAGCCCAGACCGGGGGGCGGCAGCGCCGCGGCACGCCAAAGGTACAGGGCAGGGGGGGGGAGCACGGAGCGAGGGGGGGAAAACCACCAGCGAGGGGGGACGGGAGGGGAGAGCCCAGGCCAGCAGCCGCGGGGGGGCGGCGGGGGCAGCGGGGCCAGGGAAGCGGGGGGGGCGGCGGGGCGGAGCGGGGGGCGGGGCGGGGCGGGGCAGGTGGGCGGGACGCGGCAGGGCGGCGGGGCGGGGGGGGCGGGGCGGGGCGAGGAGGGGACGGGGCGGGGGGGGGGGGTGCCAACGGGGAGCCAGGGAAGCGCCGGGACGCCGCGGCGGGGAGGCACGGGCAGCAGCGGAACCAGGCGCAGCGGGGCCAGCCGGCGGCGCGCCACCATACGACGGGCGGCAACCACGCCCGCAACGGCAAAGGGGGCGGCAAGGGTGCAGGGGGGAAGGAGGCAAGACGGGGGCGGCGGGGGGCACGGGGAAGACGCGACGCGGGGCGGCGGCGGCGGCAAGGGGACGGGAGGGACAGCGCGGCGGCCGGCCAGGGGGGCACGCCGGGCCAGGCGGAGCGACGCAGAACCGCGGCGACGGAGACGAAGCGGGGAGAGGACCGCACGGCCGGGACAAGCGGAGCAGCGAGCCAGCGGTACAGCGAGGGCCGGCGGGGGAACAGCCCCGAGCGGCGGAAGGGGGCCAGGAGCAGGGGAGCAGAAAGACGGGCGCGCGGGACGGGGGAGGCGGGGGCAAGACGGGCCGGGAGGGACGGGCCGAGAGGCCGGCGCCAGAGGACCGGAGCCGCGCCGCGACGGGGGCGACGAGGAGGAAGGGGGGGGGGGCGCCAGAGCGGGGGCCCGGACCAGGGGAAGGGGAAACGGCCAGGGAGGGAGGGGGGGCGGCGAGGGGGACAGGCCAGGCGGCCCAGGGGGGACCGGGGAGGGGCAGAGGGGGGGGGGAGCGGACGGAAGAGGACGCAAGGACGGAAGACGAGGACGCGGCGCCACAAGGCAAGGGAAGACGACCGGACAAGCAAAGGGAACCGCGACAACAACAACGACGGCGAACGCACGCACAAAACACACAAAAAGGGCGCGGGGGGCGGACAGGAGGCGGCAGGGCGAGGGAGGCCGCCGGGGCGCGGGCCCCGGCAGAGGCAAGCCGGAGCCCAGGAGGCCGGAAGGCGGAGGCCGGGGGCCCAAAGGCGAACAGCAGGGGCCGGAGGAACAGAGAGAACAGGAAGGCAGGCGGCAGGAGGAAAGCGGGGCGGAAGCAGGAAACAGGACCGACAGCAGGGAGGAAAGGCACCGGGCACAGGGCGAGGGGGCCAAGGAGCGGGCCCAGGGGCCAGGGGGCGAGGACGAAGGGCCACACACCGGCAGGCGAGCAGCACGGACCGGGGAGGCAGGGGGGAGGGCGGGGCCGGCGGGAAAGCAGCAGAGGCCAGAGGCACACGCAGAAACCGCGGCCGGGAGGCAAGGGGGGGGAAGCGGGGGGGCAGCCGCCGGGGGCCGGACGCGCGGGAGCAAGACGGGCCGACGGCAGGAGGGGCGAAGCAAGCGAAGGACCGGCGCGGCGCGCACACAGAGCGGCCGGCCCGGCGGAGGAGGACGGCCGCGGCGGGCGAGGCGGCAGCGAGAGGAGGGGGGCGGGCGAGGAACCGGAGGGGAGGGACGCGGGGGCCGGGGGGAGAGGAGGGACCGCAGCGACAGGCAAGGGAGCCAGGGAACCCAACACAGGGCCCAGGACCGGGAGCGAGTGAGCGGGGCCGAGCGGCAGAACCGACACAGGCGGGACCAGAGCGCAAAGCGCGGGCAGGGCCAGGGGGGGGGCCGAAGGGGGCAGGGCGCGGCCGGGGGGGCCGCGAGAGCCGAGAAGGAGGCGCGGGCCGAGCAGGCGAGGCACAGGGCACGGGGGGGGAACGAGGGGGCACCAGCGGGCCGGGGAGAACGGCGACGAGGGCAAGCGGAGGAACGGGGGCGGCGGGACGGGGGCCGCCGGGCCCGACAGGGCAAACGGGGGGCAGGACCAGGCAGGGCCGACGCGGAAGCGCAGGAGCCGGGGCAGACGACGGAAAAGAAGGGCGGGAAGGGCAACAGGGAGGCCCAGGGCCGAGGCGGGCGGGCACAGAGGACGGCGAGGAACGCCCAGCGACGACGGGGAGGGAAGGGCCACGGCAGGACCGCGAAACGAGGGGGAGCCGAGAAAGCGGCAGGGCCCAGGACAGAAAGGCAGCAAAGGGAAGGCAAGAGGGGCGGGGGGCCAGGGAGGAGAAGGACAGAGGGGGGACGAGGACAAAGGACGGAGGAGGACAGGGAAGCAAAGGGGGGCAAAGCCGGGGCCCGGGCGGGGGGAGGGAGAAACGCCCGAACGCAGAGAACGGGGGGAGAACGAGGGGGACGGGAGGCAACGGGAAAGCAGCCGACGGGGCGCAGGGAAGAGAGCAGAGGGGCGGCGGAGCAGACGGGGGACGACGACACAGGGGGCGCCGGGACACGGGGCGAGGCCCAAACGGGGAAGGGCCCAAGGCGGGCGAGAGGCGGAGGCCGGGAGGCGAACCGCGGCCCGGCCGCGACCCGGAAGCCGGGGCGGCAGCGAAACGGGCGGGCAACACGAGGGGGAGCCAGACGGGGGAAAAGGAGGACGGGCAGCGAGCGGACGGGAGGGGCGAGCGCGCGCGCGGAGCCACGCGGCAGGGGGGAAGGGGGGGCAAGCCAGGGACGGGGGGGGAAGCAAGGGGCGGAGGGAGGGGCACGGACACGAAGCCAGGGGCAGGCAAAAGAACGGACCGAGCAGAGGGCAGAGGGGGAAGGCAAGGGGGCGACAGGGGGGGGCGGGGAGGGGGCGGGGAGGGGGGCGGGGAGGGGGGGGAGGGGGCGGGGAGGGGGGCGGGGGGGGCGGGGAGGGAAGAACGGGAGGGGCGACAGGGGGGGCGGGAGGGGGCGGGGAGGGGGGGAGGGGGGCGGGGAGGGGGCGGGGAGGGGGCGGGGAGGGGCGGGAGGGAGAACGGGAGGGGAGGGGGACCGCGACCGGGCCAGGCAGCGAGGCGAGCAACCGCCAGACGGCGCCAGAGCCACCGGGAAGCAGCCCAGTGAGCAGAGGAGGGACAGAGCCGACAAGAGAAGGGAGGGGACCGGCCCGCGGAGGGGAAGAAGAGGCCAAGGCGGCGGGCCAAGCGACGCAGGGGGCCGAGGGACAGCGACGGGCGGGGGGCGGCAGGGACGGCGGGCGGCACCGGGCAGAAGCGGGGCGAACGGACGGCACACCAGCCGGGCCGGGCAGGAGCGGAGGAAGAAGGGCGGGCGGGAGCAGCGCAACGCACAGGCGGGCCGGCGGAACAGAGGCAGGGGGGGGGGCCAAGAGAGCGGAGGACCGCGGGACAAGGCCGGGCGCAAGCAGCCCAACAGCAAGGCGGGCCGGGGGAGGCAGCGAGCAAAGGCCCCGGGCGAGGGGACACGGGGGCAGCAAAGGGGGAGGCGAGGGACACGGGCCCGGGGGAGAGCCCGGCAGGCCAGGGGAGGGCGGCAGCCCCGGGGAAGAGGCAGCAGCGGGCAACGGGACGCCGGAAGGCACGGGAGGCCGGGGGGCCGGAAGGAGGGAGGGCACAAAGCGGGACGGCCCGAGCAAGGGGAGGACAGCGACGGGGACGGGGGCGGGAAGGCAGAGGCCCGGCGCGGGGGGGGGACGGGACAGGCCAGAGCCGGACCAGCCAGGCGAAGGCAAGCAGGAGGCCGGGCGGCACCCCAAGAAGGCGAAGAAGGGGCCACAGGAGGGGGGGGGAGGGGGGAGAGGGAGGGAAGGAGGGGCGCGAGGCGGCCACGCGGCAGCACCCAAGGCCGGGCGGACACAGAAGGGGGACGCAGGGCGAGGGCGGACACACCGGAACGGGGCCGAGGAAGGAAGGGGAGCCACAGGCCGAAGACACACAGGAACGACAGGGACAGCGGCGGGAGCGGGCAAGGGGGCGGGACACGGAACCGAGGCCGACGACGGGACGAGGGGAAGAGGCGGGCGGCAGGCCACAGCGGAGGAGGCCGCGGCCGGGGACGGCGAACACCGCAGGGGCGGGGGACAGACAAGGGGAGGGGAAGCCAGGCCGGCCGGGCCGCGGAGCACGGGGAGCAAGGAAGGGCGGCAACGGGGGGGCAGGCAAACAAGGCCAGAGAAAGGAGCAGGGGGAGCGCAGAAGGCCGGCAGGCGGGGCAGGCAGCGGGGCCCGCCGGGAGCCCGGCCGGCGGGCGGCCACCGAGCCCCGGAAGGGGGGCCACAGGCGCCAACAACAGCACCACAGCGGCGGCGGAGAAAGGCGGGGGGGGACGGGAGAAGAGGGAGGGGGGGCCAGAGGGGCGGAGACAGGCGACGCGGCCAGACACAACCACGGGCGCAGGGAACAACGCGAGGGGCAGAAGCCAGGAAGAAGAACAGAGGAGACGAGGAGCCGGGAGGGGCCAACAAGAGAGGGGAGGAGACGAGGCGAGGGGGGAAAGCAGGAGGAGGAGGGGGCCAGCGGGACAGGGGCCGAGCGACCGGCAGCGCACGAGCCCGGGCGAGGGCGGACACAGAGGAGGGGCCAGGGCCAGCGGAGGAAGCGGGGAGGGGAGGGAGCGGGCCGGAAGGAGGACAGAGGGGGACCGACCCCACCCCCGCCAACAGCAAGCGCGACCCGCGGGCCACCCCCCGGCACCCGCGGCCCCCCCCCCCCGAGGGCACGGAGAGGGCGACGGCGACAAGGAGGGGGGGGGGAGGGGGCAGGGGGGGAACGAGGGGCGAGGGGGAGGGGGGGCCAGAGGCGCAGGAGAGGGGGAGGGAAGGAGGGCCCCACCGCCCAGCCCGCCCGGGCGGCCCGCCGACGACCGCCAGCCGCGCGGCCAGCCACGCCGCAGCCCCCACCCCCCCACGCCGCCGCCGCCCCGGCCCGGCGGCGCGGGCCCCCGCCCACGCCCACGCCGCACCCGCGGGGCCCGGCCCCCGCGACCACCCCCACCCCAGCCGCCGCCGGCCAGCCCGCCGCCGCCACCAGCGCCAGAGAAAAGGGCGGGGGGACGGGAGAAGAGGGAGGGGGGGCCAGAGGGGCGGAGACAGGCGACGAGGCCGGACAGAACCACGGGCACAGGGAACAACGCGAGGGGGCAGAAGCCAGGAAGAAGACCAGAGGAGACGAGGAGCCGGGAGGGCCAACAAGAGAGGGGAGGAGACGAGGCGAGGGGGGAAAGCAGGAGGAGGGAGGGGGGCCAGCGGGACAGGGGCCGAGCGACCGGCAGCGCACGAGCCCGGGCGAGGGCGGACACAGAGGAGGGGCCAGGGCCAGCGGAGGAAGCGGGGAGGGGAGGGAGCGGGCCGGAAGGAGGACAGAGGGGGACCGACCCCACACGGCGAACGGCCAACAGCAAGCGCGACCCGCGGGCCACCCCCCGGCACCCGCGCCCCCCCCCCGAGGGCACGGAGAGGGCGACGGCGACAAGGAGGGGGGGGGGGAGGGGGGGAGCAACGGCACCCGGGCCGACGCCCCGCGACCACGCAGCCGCCCGGCAGCGCCCGGCCCGGCGGCAGGGGGCAGGGGGGGCGGGGGAGGCACCGGAACGGAGGCGGGGAAGGGGGCGGGCCGGAGGACCAGGGGGCAACCGCGGAGCCAGGGACCACCGGCGGCGCGACGGGGCAGAACGACGGGAGAACGCAGGGCAGCAGCGGGGGGGCGAGCGGGGGCGGGGGGGCCGGCGACGGGGCCCACCGGCGCCGCCACCGCCAGGACCGCCCCCGCCACCACCGCCGGCCCCGCCGGCACCGAGCACACCGCCACCGCCGCCGCGGCCCCCGCCGCCACCGCCGCCGCGGCCCCCGCCGCCACCGCCAGGACGGCCCCCACCACCACGGCCAGCCCGGCCACCCCCGCGACCACCGCCGGCCCCGCCGCCGCCGGGCACACCGCGGCCGCCGCCGCCACCGGCGCCGCCACCACCGCCACCGCCGCCACCGCCACAGGGGCGGGACGCCGGGGGGGAGGCGGGGGGGGCAGCGACCGACCAGGGCACGCGGAGGAGCGGACCGGGCACGGAACGGCGCACAACGACGCCGGACGGACGCCGGACGGGCACGCGGGCCAGGGCAGCGCGGGACGGGGCCGCAGACCCGGGCAAGGAACGGCACGACACACGGGCAAGGGCACCGCGGGACGGACCGGGCGCCCCAGCCCGGCGCCGCCACCCGCCAGGCGCAGGCCGCAGCCCAGGCCCCCGCCCCAGCCGCAGACAACGCCGCCGCCGCGACCCCCGCCAACCCCGACCCCGACGGCGACCCGGCCCCCGGGCGCGCCGAGGGGCGGGGGGCCCGGGGCGGCCGGGCGGGGAACACGGCCAGGCAGCAGACGCGGGGCAAGGCCGGGCGCGCGAGCCGGGCGACAACGGGCGACGCCGGCGGGGGGGCGAGCGGGGGCGGGGGGGCCGGCGACGGGGCCCACCGGCGCCGCCACCGCCAGGACCGCCCCCGCCACCACCGCCGGCCCCGCCGGCACCGAGCACACCGCCACCGCCGCCGCGGCCCCCGCCGCCACCGCCAGGACGGCCCCCGCCGCCACCGCCAGCCCGGCCACCCCCGCGACCACCACCGGCCCCGCCGCCGCCGGGCACACCGCGGCCGCCGCCGCCACCGGCGCCGCCACCACCGCCACCACCGCCACCGCCACAGGGGCGGGACGCCGGGGGGGAGGCGGGGGGGCAGCGACCGACCAGGGCACGCGGAGGAGCGGACCGGGCACGGAACGGCGCACAACGACGCCGGACGGACGCCGGACGGGCACGCGGGCCAGGGCAGCGCGGGACGGGGCCGCAGACCCGGGCAAGGAACGGCACGACACACGGGCAAGGGCACCGCGGGACGGACCGGGCGCCCCAGCCCGGCGCCGCCACCCGCCAGGCGCAGGCCGCAGCCCAGGCCCCCGCCCCAGCCGCAGACAAGGCCGCCGCCGCGACCCCCGCCAACCCCGACCCCGACGGCGACCCGGCCCCCGGGCGCGCCGAGGGGCGGGGGGCCCGGGGCGGCCGGGCGGGGAACACGGCCAGGCAGCAGACGCGGGGCAAGGCCGGGCGCGCGAGCCGGGCGACAACGGGCGACGCCGGCGGGGGGCGAGCGGGGGCGGGGGGGCCGGCGACGGGGCCCACCGGCGCCGCCACCGCCAGGACCGCCCCCGCCACCACCGCCGGCCCCGCCGGCACCGAGCACACCGCCACCGCCGCCGCGGCCCCCGCCGCCACCGCCGCCGCGGCCCCCGCCGCCACCGCCAGGACGGCCCCCACCACCACGGCCAGCCCGGCCACCCCCGCGACCACCGCCGGCCCCGCCGCCGCCGGGCACACCGCGGCCGCCGCCGCCACCGGCGCCGCCACCACCGCCACCGCCGCCACCGCCACAGGGGCGGGACGCCGGGGGGGGAGGCGGGGGGGGCAGCGACCGACCAGGGCACGCGGAGGAGCGGACCGGGCACGGAACGGCGCACAACGACGCCGGACGGACGCCGGACGGGCACGCGGGCCAGGGCAGCGCGGGACGGGGCCGCAGACCCGGGCAAGGAACGGCACGACACACGGGCAAGGGCACCGCGGGACGGACCGGGCGCCCCAGCCCGGCGCCGCCACCCGCCAGGCGCAGGCCGCAGCCCAGGCCCCCGCCCCAGCCGCAGACAAGGCCGCCGCCGCGACCCCCGCCAACCCCGACCCCGACGGCGACCCGGCCCCCGGGCGCGCCGAGGGGCGGGGGGCCCAGGGCGGCCGCCGGCCGGGGCCAGGACACCACAGCCACAGGGGGCCAGGGCAAAGCGGCGGAACGGGAGGGAGGGCGGCAAGGCGGGAGGGGAACGAGAGAGGAGAGGGGCGGGGGGCGCGGGGGGGGGGCGGACGGCAGCGGAGACCGGCGACGCCGGACACGGGGGCAGGGAACCACGCGAGGGGGCAGAGGACAAGAAAGGGGCCAGAGAAGACGAGGAGACGGGAGGGGCCACCAAGAGAGGCGAGGGGGCAGCAAGGGCGCGGGCGGGGGCGGAGGCGGGAAAGCGGGCGCGAAAAGCGAGCGAGCAGGGGGAGCGGCGGCGGGGAAAAGGAAACGAGGCAAACGAAGCGCGGGGAGGGAGAGGGCCAGGGGGCGGGCGGGAGCGCAAAGGGCCGCCGAGGCGAGGGGCGGACGGGCGAAGGCGGGAAGGCAGCGCGGCCCGAGAAGGCGAGCCCCAAGAAGCGGGACGAAAGGAGAGGGAAAAGACAACGCCGGAGGGGCAGGAGGGGCGGGGCCCAAGGCGAGACAAAGGGGGACGCGGCCAGGACGGGAACGGGCCGGCGGGGCGGGGGCGGGAGACAGGCAGGGGGACCGAGCGGAGGGGGGCAACAAGAAGGAGCGCGGAAGCGGGCAGGGCCGGCCGGCAGAGGGGGGGCAGGAGGGAGGGCGACCAGGAGCGGAAGAACAGGGAGAGCGACACGGAAAAAGACAAGGGGAGCCAACGCACAAGGGGGGCGGGGAGCCAGGGGGCGAGGAAAGGGGCGGCCGGGGGGAGGGCGGCGGGCCCAAGAAGCCCGGGGCAAAGAAGCGGCAGGGAGGGGGGGCAAAACGCGAAGGGGAGGGAGGAGGGAAGGAGGGAGGGGGCGACGGGGCCGGGCAGGAGCGAGAGAAGAAGCGGACGGCAGAAGGCGCCAGCGAACGCGCCAGCAGGGGGAGGGCCGGGCGGCCGCGAAGGGGAGCCCAAACACGGCGAGGGCACGGCCACCACGGGCCGCCAGGAGCGGGGGGGCACCAGAGGCCGCGGAAACCGCAAGCAGGCAGCCCGGGCCAGCAGAGGGGGGAGCGACCACACAGGGCCCAGCAAAAACAGGGGACGGCGGGGGCAGGGAGGGGAGCAGGGGGAGGGCGACAGGCCGCGCGGAGGGGGAGGAGGGGGCGGGGCCCAAGGGGCAGGGCAGGGGGACGGGGGCGCGCACGGGCGCAACCAGACAAGGAGGCCGCGGGCGCCCCGCGCGGCGCACGCCGGCGGACAGGAGGCAGGGGGCGGGGCGGCGACAAGGGCAGCGCCACCGGGGGCGACGGCCGGGGAGGGGGGCGAAGGAAGGGGGGCGAGGGCAGACCAAGGGGAGGAGGGGGGCGGGGGCCCAGGGGCAGGAGGGCGGGGCCGGGCAGGGGGCAGCGAGGCGCCCGCCCAACCCAGGGAGGCGAGGCGCCCGGGGGGAGGCGACGACAGCGGGGGCAGCGCGGCCGGCGGCAACACGGGGGAGGGCAGGGACGCCGGCGGCAGCACGGGGGACGGCAGCGCCGCGGGGGGCAGCACGGGGGACGGCAGGGCGGCCGGAGGGAGGGCAGCGGGCGGCAGGGCGGCCGGAGGGACGGCAGCGGGCGGCAGCAGCCGACGAAAGCAGACCAAGCAGGGGGGAAAGGAGGGCGGCGAAGCAAAGAGGAGAAAGGAGGGAGGCGCCAGGCCAGACAGGGGCAGCAGCGACCAGGGAAGGGCGGGACCCCGGCGACGCGGACGGGACCCCGAGCGGCAGAGACACCCCGGGCGGCACCAACCCGCGGCGGCGCAGCGCCCGCCCAACGGGACACGAACCCGGGCAAACAGGCGGCGGCGACGGGCGGGACCGCGGAAACAAGCCAAGGCCCGGCAACGACGACAGGCCAGGAGGGCGGCGAGGGAGCGAGGGGACAGGGCAGGCGGCGGAGGGAACGCCGGCGACCCCGGCGACGCGGACGGGACCCGAGCGGCAGAGACACCCCGGGCGGCACCAACCCGCGGCGGCGCAGCGCCCGCCCAACGGGACACGAACCCGGGCAAACAGGCGGCGGCGACGGGCGGGACCGCGGAAACAAGCCAAGGCCCGGCAACGACGACAGGCCAGGAGGGCGGCGAGGGGAGCGAGGGGACAGGGCAGGCGGCGGAGGGAACGCCGGCGACCCCGGCGACGCGGACGGGACCCCGAGCGGCAGAGACACCCCGGGCGGCACCAACCCGCGGCGGCGCAGCGCCCGCCCAACGGGACACGAACCCGGGCAAACAGGCGGCGGCGACGGGCGGGACCGCGGAAACAAGCCAAGGCCCGGCAACGACGACAGGCCGGGAGGGCGGCGAGGGGAGCGAGGGGGACAGGGCAGGCGGCGGAGGGAACGCCGGCGACCCCGGCGACGCGGACGGGACCCCGAGCGGCAGAGACACCCCGGGCGGCACCAACCCGCGGCGGCGCAGCGCCCGCCCAACGGGACACGAACCCGGGCAAACAGGCGGCGGCGACGGGCGGGACCGCGGAAACAAGCCAAGGCCCGGCAACGACGACAGGCCGGGAGGGCGGCGAGGGAAGCGGGGGGCAGGGGCCACCGGGGGGGGGGCCGGCCGGGGAAGGCGGGCGGGAGCGGAGCAGCAGGGGGGGCGGGGCGCAAGGGCGGCAGCGGCGCAGAAGGGCGCGGGGGCCCGGGGCGGCGGAGGCGCCCGCCCAACCCAGGGGAGCGCGGCGCGCGCCCAACCCAGGGAGGCGAGGCGACCGGGGGGAGGCGACGACAGCGGGGGGCAGCGCGGCCGGCGGCAACACGGGGGACGGCAGCGCCGCGGGGGGCAGCACGGGGGACGGCAGGGCGGCCGGAGGGAGGGCAGCGGGCGGCAGCGCGGCCGGAGGGACGGCAGCGGGCGGCAGCGCGGCAGGCGGCAACACGGGGGACGAGAGCGCGGCCAGAGGGAGGGCAGCGGGGGCAGGGCGCCCAGCGGCAGCACGGGGGACGGCAGCGCCGCGGGAGACAGCACGGGGGGCGGCAGCGCGGCCGGAGGGAGGGCAGCGGGCGGCGGGGCGGCGGGAGGGAGGGCAGCGGGCGGCAGCGCGGCCGGAGGGAGGGCAGCGGGCGGCAGGGCGGCCGGAGGGAGGGCAGCGGGCGGCGGGGCGGCGGGAGGGAGGGCAGCGGGCGGCAGCGCGGCCGGAGGGAGGGCAGCGGGCGGCAGGGCGGCCGGAGGGAGGGCAGCGGGCGGCGGGGCGGCGGGAGGGAGGGCAGCGGGCGGCAGCGCGGCAGGCGGCAACACGGGGGACGGCACCGCCGCGGGCGGCAGCACGGGGGACGAGAGCGCGGCCGGAGGGAGGGCAGCGGGGGGCAGGGCGGCCGGAGGGAGGGCAGCGGGCGGCAGCGCGGCCGGAGGGACGGCAGCGGGCGGCAGCGCGGCAGGCGGCAACACGGGGGACGAGAGCGCGGCCAGAGGGAGGGCAGCGGGGGCAGGGCGCCCAGCGGCAGCACGGGGGACGGCAGCGCCGCGGGAGACAGCACGGGGGACGGCAGCGCGGCCGGAGGGAGGGCAGCGGGCGGCGGGGCGGCGGGAGGGAGGGCAGCGGGCGGCAGCGCGGCCGGAGGGAGGGCAGCGGGCGGCAGGGCGGCCGGAGGGAGGGCAGCGGGCGGCGGGGCGGCGGGAGGGAGGGCAGCGGGCGGCAGCGCGGCAGGCGGCAACACGGGGGACGGCACCGCCGCGGGCGGCAGCACGGGGGACGAGAGCGCGGCCGGAGGGAGGGCAGCGGGGGCAGGGCGCCCAGCGGCAGCACGGGGGACGGCAGCGCCGCGGGAGACAGCACGGGGGACGGCAGGGCGGCCGGAGGGAGGGCAGCGGGCGGCGGGGCGGCGGGAGGGAGGGCAGCGGGCGGCAGCGCGGCCGGAGGGAGGGCAGCGGGCGGCAGCGCGGCGGGAGGGAGGGCAGCGGGCGGCAGCAGCCGACGGAAGCGGACCAAGCAGGGAGGAAAGGAGGGCGGCGAAGCAAAGAGGAGAAAGGAGGGAGGGGCCAGGCCAGACAGCGGCAGCAGCGACCAGGGAAGGGCGGGACGGAGGGGGGAGGAAGGAGGGAAAGGGAGAGGCCAGGACGGCGGCGCAGGGGGCAGCCACACAAAGGGAAGGCGGGAGGGACAGAGGAAAGGCGGGGGAGACAAGGGGAAGACGGCGGGGACAAGGGGAAGGCGGGGAAGAGAAAGGGCACCCGCCGCCGGGGGGCAAACGGGCACCCGCACAAAACGGGGCACACGGGCACCCGCCGCCGCGGGGGGAACGGGCACCCGCAGAAAGCGGGGCACACGGGCACGCGCCGCCGGGGCAGAGCGGGGACCCGCGGGCAACCAAAACAAGGGGCGCGAAGGGCCCGGACGCGCGCGCGCAGGCAGCCGCAGCAGGCGGCGAACGCGGCGGCGACGGACAGAAGGGCGGCAAGAAGCGCAGACCCGGCGACCACGACGGCCGGGGAGGGCAGGCAGGGGCGCAGGAGGGCGACGGCGGGGCGGGGAGGGCCGGCAAGCGCAGGGGCCGGCAAGGCCCGAACCCGAAAGGGCACCCGCCGCCGCGGGGCAAACGGGCACCCGCACAAAGCGGGGCACACGGGCACCCGCCGCCCGGGCGGAGCGGGACCCGCGGGGGGCACGGGGACGCGCCGCAGAGACGCAGCGGGCGACACCGGCGCCCACCACCCACACACAGCGGGGAAGAAGGGCACCGGCGGCCCACACACGGCGGGCCACGGGGGCACCGGCAGAGGCGCCCGGCAGCCAGGGGCGGAGGCAAGGAGGGAAGCAAGGCACGGGCGGACCGGGAGAGGGCGGGAGGGGGGACCCGGGAGAGGGAGAAGCGACAGGAGCAGAGGACGCCCAGCAGGGAGGAGGCAGCAAGAACAGAGGGCGAGCGGAGGGGCGCGGCAAGCGGCCACGACCGGGGGCGGGCGGAGGAGGGGAGCGGGGGACGACCCGCAGGAAGAGGGACGCCGCAGGAGGAGCAAAGGAACGGGGCAGCGCCGGCAGGCGCCGCGGGGGCAGCCAAAGGAACAGGACGGCGAGCGCCAGGCAGAGGCCAGGGACACAGCAGAGAAGCGGGAACGCGGCAGCGACGCGGGCAAGAAGCGGCAGAAGAGCCGGGCAGGGGCGGCCAAGACGGGGGACGAAGAGGACGGGGGGGAAGGAAGCCAGCAAGAAGGCAGGGGGGCGGGGGAACCAGCCCGGCAAACCGGGGGAGAGGCCCGGCAGGAGCAGGCCAGGCACACAGACCGGGGCCAGACCAAGCGGGAGGGGGGCCGGGAGGCCCCGGGCACCAGGGGCGGGACGGGGGCCCCAGGAAGCCACCAGGCGGGCAAGCGGGACCACGCGCGGAAAGAGGGAACAAGGAGCGGGCGGAGGACCAAGGCAGGCGGGGGGGGCGGCACCGAAGGGGGGCGGCGGCAGAGGGGGCCGGGCGAGGGGGGCCGGCGGCAGGGGCACACAGGGCACGCGGGAGAGGCCGGGAGCCCGGGGGCCGGGGCGCCACGGAGCCACGGGGACGGGCAGCAGGGCGCAGGGGGGGAGGAGACCCACCCAGGGGAGGCGCGGAGCGCCCAGGGCGCAGCAAGGGGCAAGGAACCGGGCCCGCCGCCGCCGGGACAGCAGCGGAGGCGGAGGCGGCGGAGGCGGCGGCCGGGACAGCAGCGGACGCGAAGGCGGAGGCGGCGGCGGCCGGGACAGCAGCCAACGCCCAGCCCGCACCCGCCGCCGCCGCCCAGCCCGCCGCCGCCGCCAACGCCCAGCCCGCCCCCGCCGCCGCCGCCCAGCCCGCCGGCGCCGCCACCAGGACAAGGGCAGGGGGCGGCGGGCGGCGGCACGAACGCCGCCGCCGCCGCCGGAGAGGAAGGGGGGCCGCCACCGGGCGCGGCGGGAGGGGGGACCGGCGCAGGGCCCGCCAGGCAGGGCAGGCGGACCCCCGGGGGGACGAGGCAGCGACCGCGCGGGGGCCCAACACGCGGCGCGCGAGGGCCGCCGCCGCCGCCGGAGAGAAGGGGGGCCGCCGCCGGGCGCGGCGGGAGGGGGGCCGGCGCAGGGCCCCGCCAGGCAGGCAGGCGGACCCCACCGGGGACGAGGCGGCGACCGCACGGGGGGGCCGAACAGACGCAGGGGAGCGCGAGACGGGGAGGGGCGGCGGGGAAACACGCGCCCGCGAGGGGGGCGGAAGCACGAAGGAGGGGGCGGCAGGAGGGCCGGGGACCAACCGCCGGGGGGCGGGGGGAAGCCGCACCGACGAACGCGGACACGGGGGGGGCACGGAGGGACCGGCCGCCCCCCAGCCCGGCACGGCCCGCCCCCCCCGCAGGGGCAGGCGCGGCGGCGCCGCGGCGGCGGCGGGGACGCGGCAGGACGGCCGGGGGCGCGGCGCGCAGGCAGGCGGGCGACGCCCGCCGCCGGCGCGGAGGGCCGGAGGCAGCACCGCCGCCGCCGCCGCCGCCACCGCCGCCACCACCGCCAGCGCGGCGCGGCAGGCCGCCGCCGCCGCCACCGGAGCGGCAGGGCGGCCGCGGCCGGGGGGCCGCGCGAGGGGCGGCGGCACGCAGGCGCCAGGCAGGCAGGCGGACCCCGCCGGGGACGAGGGGCGACCGCGCGGGGGGGCCAACAGACGCAGGGGAGCACGAGACGGGGAGGGGCGGCGGGCGAACACGCGCCCGCGAGGGGGCGGAAGCGCGAACAAGGGGGCGGCAGGAGGAGCGGGGACCAACCGCGGGGGGGGGCGGAGCCGCACCGACGAACGCACGGGGGGGGGGGGAGGGGGGGGGGCGCGACACGGGGGCACGGGCGGGAGGCCGCCCGGGCGGCGCGGCGGGGGCACGAGACGGGGGGCGGCGAGCCGCCCGCGCGGGGGGGGCAGCCGGGAGGAGGGCGGGCGGGGCGGGGGGGCGGGCAAGGGACGGCACCCGGAAGGCAGCGGGCGGCCGCGCGAGGGCCGCCGGCACCGCGGACGGACCGGCCGCCCCCCGGCCCGGGGCGGCCCGCGCCCCCCCCCGCAGGGGCAGGGGCGGCGGCCGCCGCGGCGGCGGCGGGGACGCGGCAGGACGGCCGGGGGCGCGGCGCGCAGGGAGGGCAGGCGCGCGACGCCCGCCGCCGGCGCGGAGGGCCGGAGCAGCGCCGCCGCCGCCGCCGCCGGCACCGCCGGCACCACCGCCGCGGCGGCGAGGACGCCGCCGCCGCCGCCGCCGGAGAGGAAGGGGGGCCGCGGCCGGGGGGAGCGAGGGAAGGGGGGCGGGGGCGCCCGGAGCGCCCAGCCGGGCGAGGGCGACAACAAGGCGCGCCGGCGGCGGGCGCAGGGCGAGGGCAAGGGGGGGCCGGCAGCACCGAGGGGGCGGGAGGCGCGGCGGCGGACCACGCGCGCCAAGCGGGGGAACGCGGCGGGCGACGGCCGGGGAAGCGCGCAGGGGGCCCCCAGGGGGCCCGCAGGAGGGCAGCGACGGGCCCCACCGGAGCCCGGGGGCGAGCAGCGGCGGGGCGCGGGCGGCCACCGCGGGCGCCGGGCGGGGCAGCAGGGCAGGCGCCGGCGCCCAGAGCAGGAGGGGGGCGCACCCGGGACGGGACGGGGCAGGGCCGGCGGGAGGGGGGGGGAGCGGCCCCCCCAGAGCCACCGGGCAGACGGGGGCCCAGGCGGCGGGCCCAAAGGGAGCAGAGGGGGGCAGCCCGGCGAGAGCGGCGGAAGAAGAGAGGCGGGCGACGGGCCAGAGCGGGCGCCCGGGGGGGGGAAGGGGCAGGCCGCCGGGGGGGAGAGGCACGCGAAGGGAGGCCCACCGGAGGGCGGGGGCCCCGCCGGGGCCAGGCAGGAGGCCCGGGAGCCCAGGGGGAGCCCGCCGGGGGGGAGGGGGGACCGCCGGGAGCGGGGGGGCCGGGCGAGCGGGGGAGCAGGAGACGGGAGCACGGCGGACGAGAGGGACGAGAGGGACGGGCGAACCGGGGGGCCGGCGGACGGGGAAGCGCAGCGGGGGCAGGCGGGGGCGGGGGGAAGGCCGCGGACCGCCGCGGGCCGGCGGGGCCGGCGACGAGAGGGGGGCCGCACAGAGCGGGCGCCGGGGAGGCGCGAGCGGGAGGGCAGAGGCGGGGGGGAGGCGCGAGCGCAGCAAGCGCCACGGAGGGGGCAAGCGGACGCAGGAGAGAGGGACCGGCAGCCGGCCCGGGCCACCCGGCGGGGCAGGGGCGGCAGCGGGGAGCGCAAGCGCAGGAGGACGCACGGGGGAGAGAGCAGGAGAGCGGGGGCAGGACGGGGGGGGGGGGAAGGGAGAGGGGAGGAGGAAGGAGAGCAGAGCGGCACCGGGGCAGCGCCCAAGAGGAGAGAGGCCAAAGACGGCCCGCCCCCGCCACCAACGCCCGCCCGGCGCGGGGGGGGCGGGGAGACGAGGAGAAGCAGGGGGGGACAGGGGAGCAGGGCCGGGGGAAGACAGAGAAGGAAAGAACGGGGACACCAACGGGCGGCGGAACCACCGGCACGGGGAGGGCACAAGGGAGGGCCGGGGACCAGCAGGGACCGCAGGGCAGGCGGAAGCGCACGAGGGGCGAACGGGGAAAGAGCAGGGGAGCGGAACACCGAGGAAGGAAGGACAGCGAAGGGCGCGGCCACAGGAGGCGGCACCGCGAAGCGAGGGAGCCGAGAGGAGCCAGACCAAAGAGGGAAGGGAGGAAGACACGGGGGGGGGGCAGAGAGGCAGGGCGCAGAGGCGGGAGGGAGCGCCAGCAAGGAGGGCGGCGGGGAGGGGGAGACCAGGGAGACACCACAAGAAAAACGCGGGAGCAGACAGACGGACAGGGCGGGCGCGGACGGGAGCAGCAGGACAGGGGAGCAGGAGACACAACAGGCAGGGGGGCAGTAGGAGAGGGAGGCGCCCCGCCGGGAGGAGGCAAAGAGCACGCGCAAGGCGGGCAGCCGCACGGGGCGGAAGCCGCGCCCACGCCCACGCCCGGGCCGGGACAGGGCCAGCCGGAAGAGGAAGGGAGGCGAACAACCAAGGAACAGCGGAAGAGAGGGAGCAGGGGGAAGGCGACGGAACCGGGGCAGGCAAGAGAGGGGCGAAGAAGGGAACAGGAGGCCCCGCCGGAGGCAACGCAGCCCCAGCACGGGCCGCCGCCGGGGAGCCGGGCCCGCGGCCCCGGCCGCGGCCCCGGCCCCGGCCGCCCGCCCCGGCCCCGCCGCGGCCCGGCCCCGGCCAGGAGGAAGAGGAGCAGGACCAGGCGGAGGCAAAGGGCCGAAGGGCCGGGAGGGCAGCCGGCCGCGCCAAGCAGGGAGCAACAGGGGGAAGCAAAGGGGACAGAGGGCCAGCGAACAAGGGAAGAAGGCCAGGAGGAGACCACGAGGAGCGAGAGGGGCACGGAAGGAAGGAGAGCGGGGGCCGCACGGCCGGGGCGGGGGGGGGAGAAGGAAGGAGGCAGGCGAGGCAGGAACGACAGCCAAACGCGGGGCGGCAGGCGGGAGCAGAGCAGGCCAGGACGGAAGGGCAGCCGCACCGACCACCCGGAGGGCAGCGGACAAAGAAGGCCCAAGCGGCGCAAGGACACGCAGCACGCCCCGGGACAGAGCGAGCAGGCCGCCGGGGGACGGGGCCCAGGAGAGGGGCCGGGCGGGGCGCCCGGGAAGGAGAGGGAGCAGACCACAGACCGCCGCCAACCGCCGCCAACGCCGCCGGCAGGAAGGACCGCAAGGAAGGAGAAAGGGGGGGGGGAGCAGGCCGCGGGAAGGCGTGGGGAAGAGGGGGAAAACGGACCAGGGCGCGGGGGGAAGGCCCGCACAGCAACAGCAGCGGCGCCAGGAGAAGGGCCGGCGAGGGGACGCGCAGGGGCGGGAACAGCGCAGGGTGAACCAGAAGGGAACCACCCCGCGGGGCGGCGAGGGGAAAGAAGGGAGGGGAGGAGGGGCAAACCGACGAGACCCACAGCAGGGGAGAAGCAAGGCGGGCAGGACGGACCAGCACCCGCCGGACCGGAAGGGGAAGGGGAACGCGACCGGAGACAAGAGCGCCAGGCAGGGTGGAGAGGCGGCGGAGACCCGGGGAAACAGCAGCGGCCGCGGGGCCGCCGGAGCGGAGGAGGACCAGCCGCACCAGCCCAGCCCCGGGGGCGGAAGGCCCAGCCCAGCCCGGCGGAAGCCCAGCCCCAGCCCCGGGGGCGGAAGGCCCAGCCCCAGCCCCAGGAGCGGAAGGCCCAGCCCCAGGGGCGGAAGGCCGACCAGGAGCGGAAGGCCCGGCCCAGGGGCGGGGCGACCAGGAGCGGAAGGCCCGGCCCCAGGGGCGGGGCGACCAGGAGCGGAAGGCCCGGCCCCAGCCCCAGGAGCGGAAGGCCGGCGGCCCCAGGGCGGGGCGCGGGGGGCGCGACCGGGAGCCAGCGGGGCGGCCCGACCGGGGGGGAAACGGCGGGGGGGAAGAGAGAAAGACGAGAGAGGGGGGGACGACGGAGGGGGGGAGGGGGACAGGCGGGCGGACGGAGGCGAGGGGAGGGGGGGCGGCGAAGCACCGGGAGGCAGGCGCGGGGGGAGCGGCGGAGGGCAGGGAGGCCAGGGGGCGGCGGGGGCGGAGGGCGCGCGCGGGGGGGCGCGCGACGAGGGCGGGCGGCGACGGGGGCGCGGGGCCGAGAGGCAAGGGGACGCGGGCGGGGGCGGGCCGGGGGCGGGGGGGGGGGGGAAGACGCGACGAGGGCGGCGGGGGGGGGGCCGGGAGAGCAGGGGGGGGCGGGGGCAAAGCCGCCGCGGGGGGCGGAGCGGGGAGGGCCCCCGGACCGGGGCCCAACGGGCGCCGGGGGGAAAGGAGCAAGGGAGCGGCGGGAGCGCCGGGGCGAGCGCGGCAGGGACGGCGGACGGGGGGCGCGGAAGAAAGGCAGGCACGGGCCCCGGGACGGCGCCAGGGCCGGACGGGCCGGGCGAGGCCGCGGAAGCGGGGACGGCGAGGAGCGGGCGCGGGAGCGGGAAGCGGGGAGCCGGGACGGGGGCGGGGGGCGGGGAGGGGCGGGGGGGGGGGGCCGGGGGGGCGGGGCGGGGCGGGGAACGCGGGCAGGGGGCGCGGGGCGCGGCGGGCAGGGGACACGGGGAAGACGGGGGAGGGCGCGAAGCAAAGGCCGAGGCCGAGGCGGGCGCCGGGGCCGGGCCGGGGCGGCGCGGCGGGCGGCGAGGGGGGGGAAGGCCCGGAGGGAGGGGGGGGCGCCGGGCGGGGGGAGGGGAGACACAAGAGAGGGGACAGAGGCGGAGGCCGGGGAGCGGGACAGCGGGAAAGCGGCCGGAGAGGGGAGCGGGGCGCCGCGGCGGCGACGACGCGGAGAGGGGGCGACGCAGGGGGCAGCAGAAAAAAGCCTGGAAGCACCCGAAACGCCGCGGCGGGGCCGCGGCGGCACAGCAGCAGCACAGCAGCGGCGACGACGACGACGTACGGCGCCGCGGCGGCCCGGCTGCGGCGGCGCCGGCGCCCCCACCACCAGCAGCGCCCCCAGGGCGGGCGCCGCCCCGACCAGCAGGAGGAGAGCCGGGGCAGCCGGCGCGCGGCCGCCGGGAGCGCGACGCCCGCCGCCGGCACCGGGGACCGGGGCAGGGAGCCACCAGCAGGCGCGGCGCGGCCCGGGCCACCCGGCGGCGCGGAGGCAGGGGCACGGCCGGGGGGAGGCCGGGCACCAGGAGGGGCACGGCGGCGGCAGCCCGGCGCGGGACCCACAAGGCGGGGCCAGGGGGCGCACCCCGCGGCGCAAGCGCCGCCGCCGCGGCCGCCGGGCGCCCCGGGAGGGGCGGGCGGCCAGGCAAGAGCGGGGGGAGCAAAGACAACCAGGGCCCAGGGCCAAGAAGAAAAGACACGCGCAGCCCGCGCAGGAGGAACAGCGAAGCACGCAGCGCCCCGGCCGGCGCGGCGGGCGGGAGTGGCGGGACGACGCAACAGGCGAACGCCACGGCACCGCACCGGGAGCCGGCGGCACCCGGGGCGGCCACACGAGGACGCGCAGGGGCAAGGCCAGGGGAGCCACGGGCGGCCGAGCAGGGAACGGAGCGGGGACGAACAAGCGGCCAAGGCACAAGGGGGCGAGCGCCACAGCAGGGCCACGAACGGCCGCCGGCAGGCGGGCAGCAGCACGGGGCACAGCGGCGCCAAGAACGGCGCAACCAGGAGCCCAAACGGAAGCAGCGCCGGCCGGCCCGCCGCCCCGGCGGCAGCGCCGCGGGGGCACGGACCACAGCCGGAACAGCGGGGCGGACGCGACAGCACGCGGCCACCGCCCCCAGCGCCACGGGCGAACGGCGCGCCGGACCACGCAGAACCGCAGCAAAGGCGCCCGCCGGCCAGGCGGGGGCCGGGGCGTGCACGAAGGCCGGCCCACGGCCAGGAGCCGGGCGCCGGGAAAGGAAGCACAGAGGAGCCGCCGCACGGCAGGGGCAGCAGCGGGCGGAAACACAGCAAACGCACGCCCAGGCAGGGCGGCACAGGGCGCCGGAGCCCAGGCACAGGCGGACGCGGCAGAAGCGGCAGGCGCCGGACGCGGCACACAACAGGCCGCGGCCAGCAAGGCAGCAGGCGGACCCCAGGCAGCGCGGACAGCGCCGACCCAAAAAGCGCACGAGCCGGCAAGGCAACACCAAGCGCCGGCCAGGGCCGCGCCAGCAAGGCAGCGGGAACACGCGGCAAACCAGCCGGGGCCAGCGCGGGGGAAGACGCACGCGGCGGCGGCGGCGGGCGGCCGCGGGGGCGCCAACAGCGCCACCACAAGCGCGGGGGCCAGCGGGCGCCGCCGGCGGGCCGCCAGCAGGCGGCGGCGCAGCAACGGAGCGGCCGCGGCGGCGGCGGGGGCAGCGGCAGGGGAGGCGGGGGGGCGGGGGGCAAGGGCGAGGAGGGGCAGGGGGGCGGCAGCGGGCGCGGCGCCCAGACCGCGGCGGCGCCCGGAGGCCCAGCACCACCGGCGCCCAGGAGGGGCGCAGCAGAAGCACCAGCCCGGCGCCAGGGGAAGAAGCGGCGGCCCGCAGCCAAACAACAGCGCCAACAGCAGCAGCGCCACCACCGCCAGGGCCGGGGCGGGGGAGAACGAGCCGGCGAACACCGGGCAGAGCAGGGCGAAGACCGGGGCAAGGAGCAAGGCCAGACGCCCAGGGGCCAGCAAGGCGAGAAGCGGCCGCAGAAGGGAAACGAACGAGAGCGGCCGCAGGCGGGGCCAGCACGACAGCAGCACCAGGAAACGCCGGAAGAACAGCAGAGAGGCGAAGCGGGGCGGAAGAGAGGAGGCAGGCAGGGAGCGGGGCCGGAGGAGAAGGGGCCGCCGCCAGGGGCCACGGCACAAAGCGAACCGGAGCAGAACAGGCAAAGGGCGGGGAACAGGAGGGGGAGAGGAACAGAAAAGCAGCGACACGACAGGACGGGAGGGGCCCCGGAGGGGCGGGGGGGGGCCCCGGGGGGCGGGGGGGAAGAACAGGCGAGGACCACGGAAGAGCGCGGCGGAACAGCGGGGCGAAAGAGGAGAGGGCGAAGGGACGAGAAAGCGGGGGGGCGGCACGGGGGGGAACAGGAGGAGGCGCACGGGGAGCGGACAACGCAACCCACAAGCGCGAAGCCAAAAGCGCGAAGCCGGGAGGGCCAGGGCCGGCACAACGAAAGGCGGAAGCGCAGGGGGCAACGGGGGGCAGGCCAGGCGCGCCAGGGACACGGAGGAGGAGCGCGGCGGGGCAGGCGGCACGCCGGACAGGGCGAGGCCCAGCGCGCGCAGAACCCAGGGGCAGGCGAGCCACACCAAGGCCAGCAAAGGCCGGACCGCCACCGGCGGCAGGACCGGGCCGGGCCGGCGCAGGAGGGGGAGGGAAGGCGCGGGGGGCGGCAAGGCGAGGAAGAGAGGCAGGGCGCGAAACGGGAGGGCGGCGCCAACCGGGACCGGCCACGGGACAGGCCCACGGGGCGACACGCGGAGGGGCGGAACCACGGAGGGGGGCGCCACGGCGCCGCCGGGCGACGAAGCGGGACGCGCGACGCCAGCAGGCCAGGCGCAAAGAGCACGGGGCGAGAGAGCCACAGCGCACCCCAGCGGGGGGCGCGGGCGGCGGCGGCGGCGGCGGCGGGGGACACCAGCGGAGGAGCAGCAGCAGCAAGAGGAGAGGGGGGAGCCGCCAGGGCCGCCAGGACGACGGCAACGGGGACGCCGCGGCGGGGAGGACGACGGCGGCGGCACCGCCCGCGGCCGGGGCGGCCAGGGCAGCAGCAGCAGCGGAGCCGCCACCGGGAGCCGCCACGGCCACGAAAGCGGCAGCAAGCGCCGGGGGGGGACGGGGGCGCCACCGCGGCCAAGGCCAGCGCCGGAGCGGGCGCCAGCGGGGGCCACCAGCGGCGGGAAACAGGGCAAGGGACACAGCCAGAGACAAGACGGCAGCAGCGCAGGGAAGAGGAAGACAAAAGGCACAAAAGAACAGCGGGGGGCCACGACGACGGACAAAGGGCAGGGCGAGCCACGCACGACGCGCGACGCGCGCGCGCCCGACGCGGGACGGGGACGCACCAGGCCCGGAGCGGCGGCCGGAGGCGGGGCCGCAAGGGCGGCCGCCCGCAGGGCCGCGAAGCGCGCGGCGGCGCCGACAAGGAAGACAGGAGCGGAGAACGGGGAGGGGCCGCCGGGGGCGAAAACACAGGGGCACGGGGGGGAGAAGCCAAAGGGGGGGGGAGCCAAAAGAGGGGGCAGCGACGCGGGGAGACGGCCAGGGGGCAAGCAGGGGGGGGGGGGGGACAGACGGGGGGCGGGGGGGCAGACCCGGCGGGCGACAGGGAGGAACGACGCAGGGCAAGCGAGGGGGCCGGGGGGAGGCGGGGGGCAGGGCCGGGAAACAGCGGGGGAGGGAGGGACACAGCAGGGGGAGGGCGCAGCACCGGCCGCAAGAAGACACGGCGACACGGGCGAGGACACGGACCAGAAGCAGGCACGGGGAAGCCAGCAAGGGAGGGCAGAGGGCGGGGAAACCCCAGACGCGGCAGCGCCGCGAGGGGCGCCAGCAGGGGCGGGCCGGCGACCACAAAGGCCGGCGAGCAGGGAGGGACGGCCGGGGGGAAGGGGGAGAGAGCGGGGGACAGACACAGGCGGAAAGACACAGGAACGAACACGCCCCCCCCCCACCCCAAAAAACCCAACCCGAGGACGGCGCAAGGGGCACGGACCGGCAGGGGGGGCAGCCGGGCAAGGCCCGGGCAAGGAGGGCGGGAAGGGAGAAGGGGGGGCCGGCGGGGGCAGCGCAGCCCCGCCCAGAAGGAGGACACAGGCGGGACCCCCAACAGCCGGGCAGCAAGCCCCGGCAGGGAAGAACAACAAGGCCGGACAGGGAAGAACAAGACAAGACAGCACGCGCGAGCGAAGGCGGGCGCGAAGGAGGCGCCAAAGGAAGGAGAGAGCGGACCGGCCGCACAGCCGCCCAGACAAGCGGGGGGGCCGGGAAGCGGGAGGCAGGGGGCGCAAGGGGGGGCGGCGGGCAGGACGCAGCGGAGAGACGAGGGAAAGGGGCAAGGACGCGCGAAGCCGGCGGCACCGGGGGGGCGGCGACCGCCCAGCCAACAGGCAGGACGCCAGACAGGGCGGCGGCCGGAAGGAACGGCCGACACACAGAAAAGGGGCAAACCCGGCGGGAGAGAGGAACGGCACGCCCCGGCCGAGCCCCGCCCGAGCCCCGCCCGAGAAGCAAACCCCGCGCGGCACAGCCGACCGGCCGAGACCGGCGCCAAGGGCAGCCAGCAAAGGAGGGGGACGGAGGAACGCGGCGGAAGACACCAAGACAGAGAAGAGAAGGGCCAGAGAAGCGGCGGGAAGACAGCCAGACGCGCCAGCAGGGCCCGCCCCACCGCGGCAGGGCCGCGGCAAGGAAGAAGGGGACGGAGGGCAAGGGGAGCGGAGGACAGGGAACGGAGCAAGACGGCGGGCAAGCAGGGGAAAGGCGGACCGAGCACGAAGGCAAGAGAGGGCCCACCAGCAGCACGGCGCGAGCAGCCGGCGCGGGAGGGGGAGGGAGAGAGGGAAGCCGAGGCGGGGCCGGAGGCGGAGGCGGAGGCGGAGGCGGAGCCGGAGCCGGAGCCGGAGCCGGGGGCGGCGGGGCGCCAGCCGCGGGGGGGCGCGCCACCGACCAGCGAGCAAGGCGGCCGCAAAGGCGGCGAAGAAGGGGAACACGAAGGGAGAGAGGGGCAAGGCGCGGCGGAGCGGGGGCGGGGAGGGCCAAACAGGGCACCGCACAGCGGGGGCGCGCGGCGGGGACGGGGGACACGGGCAGCAACGCGCAGAGGCCCGAGGCGAGGCGGGAGCCGGGCCGGCGGGGAAGGAAGGACGGGGGGGGGAGCGCGCGCACAGAGGGGGGCGCGGAGGCCGGGGGGAGGGGGAGGGAAACCGGACGCCGAAAGGCGAGGCAGACCGGCAGCGCGCGCAGTGAGGACAGGGGGGCAGACGGGAACAAAAGCGCGGACACCGAGAGAGGAGACGCGCAGGGACGCAGGGCAAGGAAGGCGCAGGGCAAGACGCACCGGACCGGCCGACGAGCTGCCAACCAGGCCACGACAGGGGCAAACCGAACCAAACGGAGAGGGACGACGAGGGGGAACAAAGGCAAGAGGGGGAGGCGGAGGCACGGACAGCACGCGAGACAGACACCGACACCACACAGACCACACACCCACACACAACAGAGAAAACGCAGGCGAGGCGGGAACCCGACGGCGGGGCGCCGGAGCACAGCGGGAACGGGGCAACGGAGCGAAGCAGGAACGGGGCGCCAGAGCAAAGCAGGGACGGGACAGGAGCGAAGAAGGAACCGGGCGCCGGAGCGCAGGGAGGGGGGCGGGGGCGGGGGGAGAAACACGGAAGCGGGACAGGGGGGCCAAGGCAGGGGGGAGGGGGGACGAGGAGGAGCAGAGCGAGGGACGGCCCGGGAGCCAGAGAACAAGCCAGAGGGGACAGCCCGGGGCGGGGGCAGCCCAACCAAACA
>BDSL01000300.1:0-28031 GCA_003116995.1 Yamagishiella unicocca | reverse complement strand
GCGTTGATGTACTCTGGATGTTTGTCAGCCAAACCTTCGAAGAATCTGTAAGCGTATGATTGCAGGGGAACCATCGCCGAGACTGTCTCTGGAATCCATCTTATCATACAGTTCATCGCAGTGAGCGTCATATACTTCCATTCTGTAATGGAAACTGCGTATGGAAATGAACAGAAGAACAACCTGAAACCAGCTGAGACATTATCTACATATGCTTTTCCCAGTGCAGTGTTATATTCTAGGACCACCTGGACCATAGAGTCTGGTGACACGCGCACGTATTGTGTACCTGAAAATGCCGATACATCAAGGTCCAGAATTCTGAATATGTAATCATGTAATCTGACGTAAACCTCTTTATTGAAGAACACATTGTTCGCATCATTAATGTTACTAATATTCTCTGCAGAAGCAATCACCTGATCGAAAAAGGTTAACAAGCCACTCAAGTTCACGCCGGGTTGAAGCTTTGTCATGGTGCTTGTAAATATTGTCTTCATCGTAGTGGCTACTTCCTTGGCTGGCTTCGGAAAAGATACTGTTAACATGGGCATTAGGAGCTTCGGAGGCGATTCTCGCGTGAAATCTGGTATGTCATCTATCATTTTGCTGAGTGATGGTTCGTGGTTGAAATACAGGATAGGGTCCACGTCAAAGATGAACATTCGTACACCCCGAGCCAAGGACTCTGGCATCGTTGCATTTACGGTGTACTGCGGTGAGATCATCTCCTGTTGATCGATGTAGACCATCCTTGTCCTCTTAAAGTCTCTCAGGGCCGCATAATATTTCGCCCTCTGCAGATTTGTCTGTGGCCCTTGTGCACTATCGGGACCCAGTGCCTCCTGTGTCATCATAGAATGGACCATCCATAGCACAATGTACCGAAACCTATTCCATGACAAACCAGAATTGCTCTGTGTCGGTGTCGTCTGTGCCTCTGTCGGTGCCCCTGTCTGTGTCTGAGTCTGTGTCTGTGTCTGTGTCTGTGTCTCAGTCTGAGTCAGTGTCTGTGTCTGAGTCTGAACAGTGGGGGTATACTCGATATTATTTGACACAAATGTGTAATCGGGTATGGGTGCTGGGGACAGTGTTGACATCTCTATGTTGAATATGATCTGTTGTATGTGTCGTATTTGTTATGAAACAATAATTATTATCATGTGATTCTGCAATCTCCTATTTACGTGTTCTTGAAAAAATGATGGACAGAGCGGCGATGGTGATGAATAGGAAGATTGCGCCACCAATGGAAAGCCATATTGCCCATGTGGGTGGATCGTTGCTGGCAGGTGCTGGTGATGGCGCTGGCACTATCGACACGGGCGCGATATTGACTGACAGGTGATCTTCTAACAATTTCTGCACAATGTACAATTGATCCTGAGAGGACAACGAGTTGAGGACTGTGTCCAGAGAAACATTCTTTGGGATGGCAGTAAAGAGGTAATTGAATGCTGCCTCGAAAACCGACTGTGTCAGGGGCTCATTGTCGGAATAATTGTAGAACCTTTCTGCTGCGTCAAACCGATGATCACTACTGTCCTGATTTTCATAATCATAGAAAGGTTCAATCGCCACCTCATAGAATGACTCAATAGATCCATTGGTAACTTGTTCGGTGGCCGTTGTCAATATGTCAGTAAAGTTAGTAAAGTCTGGGAAACTGTCACTCCCGCTTTCGATTTTTAATGCGTCGTTTACGAGCTTTCCACGGATGAACGCCTCCTTCTTGCTCAGTATCACATTACCGATGTCGCTCAATATGATTTGGAGCGCATTTGCATCGCCCAGACCACTTTTTAGTCTCTGGATGAATGCCATTGCATTTTTTTCGTATGTATCAATGGTGGATGCAGTTGCACCAGATCCAACTCTATCCCTACACAATGAAACAAAATCGACAACAGTGTCTTCAAGCTGCAATATGTCCATGGGTTTAATGGGCATGGGTAAAACGAACGTCGAGTCTTCCGACGCATACTGGAAGTTCACCAGTATGTACAAGATCTCGTAATATGTCTCTGCCACCACCAAGGGAGTAATTGAATCGGTAGTGGCAATCATATATTCGAGCCCGTATGTATTAGAGATGTCTGCTTCAATTACATCAAACAACTCACTAATCCTATCAGTTAGTTCTGTGGCTAGGTTGGCCATAGGCGTGGTCATGGCCTGTGGATAGGCCGCTTCTTTTTCTGTGACGACTTTGTTTACAATGTCCTTTAATGGGGTGGTGAATACATCAAAAGCGGGCATCTTACGTTGCACGACCGACAATGCCCGAAGCACGACCTTGCGATAATCCACGGTGGTCATTGGAATGAGGGTATAGGAAATCGTGTTCTCAGCCGTCGTAACTGACATATTTGACATATTTGACAGACCTGGCATACTTGGCATACCTGACAGACCTGACAGACCTGACAGACCTGACAGACCTGGTATACCTGACGACATATCTTGCATACCTGGCATACCTGACATATCTTGCATACCTGGCATACCTGACATACCTGACATATCTTGCATAGCCGACCATGCTGGTGATGTTGTTGTCGATGTTGTCAATGTTGTGTCAAATGTTTGCTGTGGATCTATATCAGAGAAAATCGGTGCTGGTGATAGTGACTGCATGTTTAGTTTGTAGGGCAACTATACGTGCGTATGAAAATGCTCATATCTAAGTAAATCCATCTATATTAATTTTATGAATAGCATATCATATGCCAAATTAGGACATTATGAAACTAGATAGGGGATAATAATATTTTAGGACTATTTACGACTATTTACGACTATTTACGACTATTATTACGACTTGTGTTCACAGGAGTGGTACCGGTGACCTTGCTGCCATTGGAGACAACCCTGCCTTTGCGAACCGTCCATACTTTCCCTCCGCCATCAGCATTTTTGACGATTTTGGGCGAAAGAATGATCGGGCTGCAGATTTGATGATGAGCTTCTGCCTCTCATGATCCGCGTTGACAGGTCTTGGTGTACGGCTACGTCGTCTGCTAAACCATGATGTTGGTTTTGTTGCTCTTGTCGGTTTTGTTGCTCTTGTTGGTTTTGTTGCTCCTGTCGGTTTTGTTGCTCTTGTTGCTCTTGTTGCTCCTGTCGGTTTTGTTGCTCTTGTTGCTCTTGTTGCTCTTGTTGCTCTTGTTGCTCTACTACGTGTTTTGGGTGTTCTGTTTTGTTGGGTTTTTTGTTTTTGGGTTTTTTGTTGGGTTTTTTGTTGGGTTTTTTGTTGGGTTTTTTGAGGAGGGCTATGAGGAGATGACTCGTGGTATGAATGTAGAGGTGATGATGACTGTGGTAACTGAGGTGACAGAGATGACTGGGGACGTTGTGTTGCCGGAGGTGACTGAGAGGACTGAGGTGACTGAGAGGACTGAGGTGACTGGGGGGACTGAGGTGACTGAGAGGACTGAGGTGACTGGGGACGTGGTGACTCCACTAACCTTAGACCTGCTCTTCCGTTTTTGTTATGAATGCGTGGAATTGCTATAATTGTTGTTGTGGTGGATGACGATGATGATGCTGATGATAATGGTGATAATGATGACGTTGATGACGTTGATGACGTTGATGACGTTGATGGTGCTGCTGTCTGTGGAATTCCTTGTCGTCGTACACTCACTGTCGCCTTCAAGATGGGAGTATTCTCAGGGGATCTCATAATTACCACTGGTCTCGTGATGGCGGTGGTAGCGGTATCAGATTTTTGTCTCTGTTGTCTCTGTTGTCTCTGTTGTCTCTGTTGTCTCTGTTGTCTCTGTTGTTTCTGTTGTCTCTGTTGTCGCTCCTGCTTCTGACGGGGGAGTTGATTAATATCGCTTATAATTTTCTTGTTATTACCGCGACTACTACGCTCTCGCTGGTTATTACCCCGATCATCTATCAATAGCTTTCGCCAAGTGGTCTGGCGCCTCTTCTTAACGAATTGTATGATGTCCTTCCTGCTCCTGATGTACACAATGATAATGATGCCTATGAGCATGAGGATAAACAGGACAGCGATGAGCCAGATGTACCATGGGACTACACTATTCGAAGCGGAAGCAGATGGAGCAGGAGCAGGAGCAGGAGCATATGTGCCCGCTAAAAAGCCTTCCTGCTGTCTCTGCTCCCCATCAATATCCCCGTCATTGTATGCCTTTACTAAAGATGAAGATGACACTACAATTTCCCGAAGATCATCATAAATCTTGCCGATGTCATCCCTAGTGGCGCTGTATTGAAGAGATTTGACATCGGGTGATTCGAAGTAGGCTAGGATGCGGCGTTCAACCTCATCTAGCCGCAGTCTATGATCTGCATTGGCTACAGTAGACGACCGAAAACGCATATCGTCGATGTTGGCAAGTACCTTTCCCCTAATTTGTTGGATGGTGATGAACCCGCTGTACAAGTCGGTTCCATCTGTTTGTTGTTGTTGGTGGTGGTCTGATTCGTCATGAAAAGCCATTGGTAAGAGTAGTCGTCGATTGCTGACGTCGCAGTGACCTTCCTCCTCTCATACTAGTTTGATCAAACATTAGAATTTCTTATCGGCACAACTACTGTGACTATTCCTATAATCACATCATTAATAATCATCAAAAAATAATATTATTATGATGCCTGGCCATGGTAAGAAAAACAAAGAAAAACAACAAGATAGCATCAGGGATAATAACATCAATGCCATTGATATCAAGGCTATCAAAGCTATCAATACTTACTAACGACGTACTACCTTCTTCCGGTTTTCTGTATCTTCATCTCCAGTAGAGACGGGGGCGTTTCTCTTCGAGTGGACATGGGTAATGACGCAAACAAAATAGATAGTAATGTCTATTCTTCCTCTACAGAATAATATAATGCTAGTGATGTTTGTAAAAATGAACCAATAATCAAGAATGGAAGCTGAAAGGAAGGTGACTCTTGAGAGACTTTCCATTCCCCAGACACTTTCATAAATTGACCATTTTTCCAAGAAAATCTATGATCAATGATGGAAGCTAGACCTTCCTCCTCCCATACTAGTTTGATTAAATCATCAATAATCATCAAACAAAAAATAATTAATGAGTTACTATGAGAGGTATTGTGATGCAGTCAATGCAATGATGCAAATACGATTTCAATGCCGATCCAAGTCTTGACCCCGCGCTTGACGACATTGGCCCGGTGGTAGCGGTCAATGTCAAAAATCAAGGTGCGGCCTCTCTTGGGCTGCACGACGACCGTTTCGACGAGGTCGTCCGTGAAGAACTGCGTCTCGCCCCCGACGAAGTCGTGTACGCCGAGGTCATGTCCGCCGAGGTCATGTCCACCGAGGTCATGTCCGCCGAGGTCATGTCCACCGAGGTCATGTCCGCCGAGGTAAATGAGTAGTGTGAACTTGCTCTTCCGGCATTCCTTCGTGTTTGTTGCGGCATCTTCGTACACTTCGAATTCCGAACCGGTATCCGTGTGAATTCCAAAGTGCTGGCCCGCCCCCATGACCGCGTAAAAGACATTCCGGGACGGCCCCACGAGCTTCCACCGCCTGCCGCTTCTCTCGACGTACTCCGTTGGTAGTTCTCCAGAGATCCTGGAAAAGAGCGCGGACGCCAGGCGTTCATGCAGCAGCTTTCCGTTTGCGAACGGTGACGCAGTGAATGCGCCATCTTGACCCTTCTCGACTCGCTCCTTCACAAAGCGTCGCATTGCCGAGTGGCTGAGCCAGCGGTACACCACGACCTATTGCAAGCTGGACGTGGACAAGACGCTACATCCACGGTCCCTGGTGATCAAAATCTTGAAAACGTGCGACCTCATCAATGAAGTCGATCTCGCTCTGTCGAACATCTCGCCGGAATCTATCGAATCTGTCGAATTGGAAATCGGAGGGCAACGCATCGACAAGATTGATGTGGACCCTGTCCTCATTCAAGGACTGGCGGCCGTTCACGGCCGCAGACTCTATACTTCCGGAAAACGACACTTCATTCCGCTGATGCTCGGTGGGTTGCACAGCTGGAATCTGCTCCCGCTCGTTGCGCTGCAATACCACGCTGTCGTGATACGTATTTCATTCAAAGACGCTATTGAAATTGGTGACCAGAGCGTCGACCTGTACGGCAACGTATATTTCCTTGATAGTGACATGCGTAAAAAGTTGGGTGGACAGTCACTGTATATGGGCATCGCGCAGTGCCAGTGGGGCGTCTGCGAGCGAGCGTTCACGTTAAGAGTTAATTTGAATCACACCGCGACGGCCATCATGTTCTGGGGGTTCGACAAGGACAAAGTCACGAACGTGCGTCTCCTCCTAAACGGACAATCCTTCTACGATGGTGCGCTCGACCCCCTCGAGCGCGCCAAGGAGTCACGCCTTGGACCCTTGGACGCGTGCTTCATGTTCTTCTCGTCCTCGTCAACCCCCTTGTGGTCAAACACGCAAGCTACCATAAACTTCTCTAGAATTGATCGCGCAATTTTAGAGATCACGTCGACGGAACAGCTCGGCCCCGATGACCGTGTACATGTGCGTGCGATCACGCTGCAGCCCCTCAAGATTTTTAACGGGATGGCAGGCCTCGCTTTCTCCAAGTGAGGTTGCGAAAGTCCTCCATCCATACGATTTATAAGATGTCGGGAGTTGAAGTGAAATTCAACGCTAAATTGGAAATTAAGGAGTTTCGAAAGAATCCTGACAGGACATTCCATACCCCAGACACTTTCACAATTATGATGGCATTTCTCCAAAAATAATCCATAATAATCCATAATCAATGATGGAAGCTAGAAGAAGGTGTGGTTCTTGAGGAACTGCCACAAATGAGGCACAGAGGAGGGTGACTCTTCAGGGACTCATGACCGGACATTCCACTCCCCAGAGACTTTCATAAATCGATCATTTATCCTAGATCTAGAAAGATCTAGAAAGATCTAGAAAGATCTAAAATCAAAATGGGAGCTGACAGGAAGGTGACACTTGTGGGACTTCCACAAAATGAGGCATTTCTAAAGACTTCTGACAAGACATTCCATTCCCCAGAGACTTTCATAAAATTGATCATTTTTCCTTAAACCAATAATCAATTATGGAAGCTGACAGGAAGGTGACTCTTGTGGGACTTCCACAAAATGAAGCATTTCTAAAGACTCCTGACAAGACATTCCATTCCCCAGAGACTTTCATAAAATTGGTATTTTTTCAGGAATCCAAAATCAATAATGGAAGCTGACAGGAAGGTGACTCTGCCAATAAATGAAGCATTTCTAAAGACTTCTGACAAGACATTCCATTCCCCAGAGACTTTCATAAAATTGATCATTTTTCCTTAAACCAATAATCAATAATGGAAGCTGACAGGAAGGTGACTCTGTCAATAAATGAAGCATTTCTAAAGACTCCTGACAAGACATTCCATTCCCCAGAGACTTTCATAAAACTGGTATTTTTTTAGGAATCCAAAATCAATAATGGAAGCTAGAGGAAGGTGGTTCTTGAGGAACTTTCACAAAATGAGGCATTTCTAAAGACTTCTGACCAGACATTCCATCCCCCAGACACTTTCATAAATTGACCATTTCCCCTATAACTAATAATCAATTATGGAAGATGACTGGAAGGTGCCTATTATGAAACTTCCACAAATTGAGGCATTTTCAAAGAGTCCTGACAGGGCATTTCATTCCCAGGACTTTTTAAACTTTTACTTAAACTTTAACTTAAACTTTTACTTAAACTACATATAATCCTTCAAACATATGTGACAATCAAAAACAGAGTAGTCCGAAGCCAGTGGCTTAAGCCAGAGCCAGCGTTATTGTTAAACGAATAATATATAGTCAGAATGCGTGACAATATTAAAATCGTGACCGTGAGGAAGGTCTTTGCGGACTTCGGTATCAAGCCCCCCGAACAACGGAACATGTACATCGAATACACGAAAATTGCTAGAGAAGTTAATCTTCGCATGTATGGAAACGAAGTACAACCTGACAACATTGCGCGTGACACAGTATCAGAGGTGCTGGCATATGGGATTTACAATTGTTCATACAATGAGATTGAGGATTTGGGATCAAGATTCATGATACACAAGCAGACTCACTCTTACAATACATGTGGTGTGGAAGGCTGCATCCTGGGCCTCGCACGCATTGAAGTCCTCTGTGATGATGGCGTTCACAAGACAATAAATCTGAGCTCATTATGCCCAGGGGACATGGTCCTCACCGGTAATGGCACCTTTCAGCGTGTCTCACACGTCCTCAAATCCGATTGCAATCCTGGTTTCAAGGATTGTTATGAATTACATGGTGTTGTGCTGACATCAGGTCACCCCGTTCGGCTGTATGGCGCCAAGGGCATCGACTTCATAGCAGTGATGCACCACCCAGATGCACGACTGTACAACGGCCCTGTTCAAGAGCACGGACTATATGACTTGATTATTCCGGGGGCGCAGTCAGTGGTGACGTTTGATAAAAGCAGAAGCAGTCCGGGTGTCGAGTGCCTGACCCTGGGGCACGGTATAACGTCTGGTGTTGCTGCACATGATTTTCTCGGGGATATGGACAGAGTGCAGGATGCACTCAAGAAGATGTCACCGACACGTGTTATTGAAGTTCGCTATGTACGCGACCCTGCAACCGGCTTCATTTGCGACATTGTGAATTCTGTCCCAGACAATTCTGTCCCAGACTGTAATTGAGTAAGGATCGAAGGAATCGAACCCTGTGTGATTATTATTCAGGAAATTAAGTAAAAGGTCAGAAAAAATGTCAGACAAAATGTCAGAAAGAGTTTCATCAAGACGGCGACGTGACAGAAGAAGAACAGGAAGAAGAGTCTCATCAACACGGCGACGTGACAGAAGTTCTTCCAAACACCGCACTCAAGTGAAGGATTCAAAGGTTCAAGTGTATGAATCCAATGCTTCAAACACAACAAACACAAACATTGGTGACAACTATATAGGTAACAATGACGATGACAATGACGATGACAATGACAATGACAATGACAATGACGATGACAATGACCTTGTAAGAACGCTCCGAAAGAGTCTATTTCATTGGACTCGTTCCATTACTATATCGGCATTGGCAGCAATGTCTACACGTGCAAACAACAAAGACATGAAATATGCACTAGGCGGTTTGCTCGCAATTGAATACTATCTAGACGGGACATTGCTTGAAGATTGGTATAACAATCACATCCTATCTAGTCCTGTAAGCATCCATGTTGAGGATGGATCGAGTCATAAAGAATTTAGCAGTCATCTGGTCGAATTCATGAATGCCTTCACAATCATTGAAGCTGGTAGCAGACACTCCAGTGTGTATATGATAGCATCGGTATTGCGGAAGTTGGGAATCAAGATCCACATAGGTGCCATTCAAATTTGGAAGATGTTTCGGGTATTGGAAGACAAGGAGAATCATACGTTTGTTATTGTCCTTGATTGTGGCGATGTGCTCACTGGAGAAGGACTTACTATTCGTATACCCTTCGTAAACATTCATTCTATGACTAATAATATTTCACGGCGTATCTTCAAAGATAAAAGTATTCTTGTCAAGCCATATTTCCGCGACATTCACGCACCCCTGATGCCATTTTCTCAAGTTAAACGATTTTGCCAGAGTAAATCTGCCTCAAACTTCCTCACACGTGCATATCACAATGGACTCGTTTTGCTCAACGGCATTAATCAACCATATAATGTAATGTGCATTCCTTACCGTTCGTATACTAGATCAAATAGGTACAGGGACCTCTGCAAACTTTCCCACTTAAATGCCATTAATAGTACGTTAGCATCGGATGCTATTAATGAAGATACAATGATTCAAAGAGAATACTATAATGCCGAATGTGATTGGTTGCGTGCCGATGTGAGTGAGTCTGAACGACTGCTTCTATGGCTATACACTGTAGAGTCTTCGCGGTTCAATGTCGCATGTCTGTTGTCGGGGTTGATGCCAGAAACACATGCATCGATGATGCACCAACGCTTTCGTAGACATGCTAATCATTATGGTGGAGACTTCGAGAAGTACCTGAAAGATTTGATTAGTGCATTTTCTAGACTCGTAAACAGAAAGCCACCTGAACTGCGTAATCGGTCAGAACACTTGTATGTGTACCGCGCCATACAATTGTTTGAGTTTTCAAACCCCAATAAAAACCCCAATAATAATCAATCTCCTTACACCTCGGTATTTACTTGTGGACTGCCATTTATTATCCACAACAACACGTTTTGTAGTACAAGTGTAGATATTGGCGTTTCAAAGGCATTCCTCAGTAATTCCTCGCCATGCTGCATTCTGAAAATCCGCCTAAAACCAGGCTTTGACAAATTTCTTGCTATCGAAAAGCTGTCTGGTTACTCAAGCGAAAAAGAGATCCTACTGCCCGCTAAAAGCGCGTTTCAAGTGTACAATCGGACCTTCATGCGAAATGATAATGGGCGTATGGTCCTTGTGTTTCATGCAGATGCTTGGGTGCCCTCCCCACGCACCACTCGTGATGCGCGCACATATAATCATTATTATGTAGACCTTTCAGCTGTAAATAATAATAATAATATAGATACATCGGCACAATGTGCTGAATCCTCCTATACTTGTGACTCTTCCTTGGAGCTTGAAAAGATTCGTACCGAGCTCGCTCGTCGTGCTTTGATGGACGAAGCTGCTACAGTCATCAAGGGTACAACAAAGTCAAAGCCTTCATAGCCTTAGGTTGTGGTAGCAGCGTTGTGCCCGTAATAATACACTTTGTAAAAAAACAAACTTAAGGTTTAGTTAATACGGCGGGCACAACGCTGGTCTTAGGTTGTGCGTAGGTAGCAGTAAGCGATGACAATGACCGTGGTGATAATGAGTACATTCTCTGACATTGTCCATATGAAATAATCGAGTGTGCTAGTTGAGTTTTTGAAGTCGCTGTGTGCATGCAGAACCCTGGGTCCGTGGAGGACCACGAGGACAATCCATGGCAGTGTTGCAATGATGATTGCAATGGTCCAAGAAAATTGTAAACATGCAAATGATTTCTTGGCTCCTCTTGGCGTACATGTTTTTGCAATCATCTGCACAAACAGCGCTGTAACCACGAGCATGAAGAACCAATCAGCGGTGGTGTCTAAGATTCCTCCAATAATGGATGTTTTTCCGCATCTTCTTGCTACTGGCCCATCCACTGTGTCTGCAAACCACTTATAGTACATGAGGAATGGCACTAGCACAAAGTACTTTGGTGAATAGTGGCAAAAAGCCATTAAGATTGTTCCTGCAATGGAACTCAGTGTGATTGTGTTGGGGTGGACACCAAATTCGCAACAGAGGTCGATGAAGTGACTGAAGACATGTTCAGTCATGAACGTGTCGACTGCCAGAGGAGGTTCCCTTATGGACGATGACGGTGGTGATCCTGGTCGTCCTGGTATGATGATGTTCTCCTTGAGGAGCGCTGGTCCCTCTGGTCCCTCGATAGTATAATAACCTAAATCGGTTTCAGTATTACTACTATTAGTATTACTACTACTATGACTTGTTATGTCGAAGGCGTCGGTCACTGTGTCAAACCATACTTCAACATTCTGCGCCATATTCATAATCATAATAATAATCAATGTTATCATCATGACCACAGACTGAGTGGATAGGGCATGAATGGGTTGCTGTTGTGCGTGAAAGATGCCGTCCGCTGTGCTGATTGTTGATTTTTTTGTTCGTGTTGTTCTTGAGGTTTTGGTTGAACTTGTTGAACTTGTTGAACTTGTTGAACTTGTTGAACTTGTTGAACTTGAGGTTCAGGCTGAGGTACAGGTTGTTGAGGTTGAGCTTGTTGGGGTTGAGCTTGTTGAGGTTGAGCTTGTTGAGGTTGAGCTTGTTGAGGTTGAGCTTGTTGAGGTTGAGGTTGTTGAGGTTGAGCTTGTTGAGGTTGAGCTTGTTGAGGTTGAGCTTGTTGAGGTTGTTGAGGTTGTTGAGGTTGAGGCTGTTGAGATTGAGCTTGTTGAAGATATGAAGATGATGATCCATTGGGATTTAATGCTGCACGAGGCATCCTCGATGACACCATGTCATGGCTCCCATTGTTGCTATACCTACTATTCCTATGACTGTTGACCAAGCGTGTCATTGTGAGATAGTTCTCTATCTTTTTGATGCCATTCCCGACGTCCCGTGTCTGTTTGGCGAGATCAACTTTTTTCTTGAGCAGGTCATCCCGCAATGCGCCAATGAGCTCAGTGTTGCCTGTTTCGAGTGCAATGTCCACCGAATCATTTCTGTTTCCCCCATATAGTTGTCGATTGTTACCATTATTGTTGCGTCTGATTGATGACTTCTTTAATGTCTTCTTTGATGTCTTCTTTGATGACTTCCTTGATGACTTCCTTGATGTCTTCTTGCGTGTTTTGCTTGCATTAAGACTACTGCGCACTGCATTTCGCTTTGACTTGTGTTTCGACGTTTTCATTACAAAGGTAATGGTAAGGCTTACTGATAGACAATGAGATATCTTCTTTGATTCACATGTTACAGATCAACATACAAACATACAACAAACATACAACAAACAGCCCCTGACAATCATGAACACATCTCCTCACACACACATATCTCCTCACACACACACATAACTATCCCACTCGAGCTGTTTTGTTCTTCCTTGTTTTCTTTGTTTTTGTTTGTATTGGTTGTTGTATTGTTTGTTGCATTGTTTGTTGCATTGTTTGTACTACCGGTTCTGCTGCCGCCGGCATCATCATTTCAACAGCTCCATTGACAATGTTATCATTCATATCATTATTATTATTGACCCCAGCAGCACCGATAAGTGCGGACATCAGAGCCTCCATGATACCTCCCATCTCTTCCTGCATACGCTCGCACACACGATGTGTTTCAGCGGCTGCCGCCCTGAGCTTTTTGACATCATCCCTGATGTTGCTCAGTCGCTTCGTCGCCTTGTCTATCTCGGTCCTCATGATGTCGTTGCACTTGTCCCTGACACCTTGAGCTGATGATGATGCGTGATCCCGCTGTGGTCTGTACGTCTGCACGATGATAGGCACCGCTTTTTTGAGCAGGAATGCAATGTCCCTATCCCTCTCGATGTCCGATGAGGAAGCAGCAGGAGCAGATGAGTCTGCCCTGAGCGCGGTTGTCGCGATGAACAGAAGCGTCCTTCCTGCCCTTGACTCGAACCTGAAATCCCCCTTTCCGGGTATGTTCTTGGTCGATAGACTAACAAAGATGGCTCCCAGAAACGCGTCATCGTGCTGTTGAGCGAGGTTATCGACATCACGGTAGAACTTTGTGATATCTGCATTGGTGATGACCTTCTTGTTCTTCGACTCAACAGCGATGATTGCCGTCGAAGGGACTGTTGGCTGCCTCGTGTCCGGTAGGACAAGGTGAATGTCGCAGGCGCATGGTATTTTTGACGCATCCAACACCTCGCAATCGGTAAAATTCTCTCGGAGGTATCCCATGAGTGCATCCTCGCCCAGGTTTCCCTTTCCAGCGTTGCTCCTCGAGAGGACGTCGTTGCTCCTTGATAGGGCATCGACCTTTGCGCCCATGTTAGCAAGCTGTTCATGGAGTCCGGCGATACATGCGTCCCTGTCTGCTACAACATCATCTTTCTGCCTCTGTGCGAGCTGTTCATACAGAAGCCGGAACCTCTCCGCCTCGCGTGTCCTGTCCTCTACCTCACGCGTGCTCCTGTCCTCTACCTCACGCGTGCTCCGAATCACCTCCAGTGCTACCCGTCCCTCGAACTCGCGTCGAAGCGCCTCTGCTGTCTCTGCTACCTGCGCGGCAGTGCGCTCAACTTCTGCCTTCCAGCGTTCCTCGATGCCACGGACACGTTCGTCTTCACCGATCGCGAGCGCCCTGATCCTGTCTTGGAGTCGTGCATGGATGACACGCATCTCTTGGACTTCTTCCATTGCCCTCATTCCTTCGGCACGTGACTCTTCACGTGACCTCTCTAGCTCCGCACGTGACTCTTCACGTGACCTCTCCAGCTCGACACGTGACCTCTCCAGCTCTGCCCTGTATCTCTCCACTTCGTTTCTGGAGTTCTCTATTTCTGCCGTGTGCTCGGCACGTGATTTCTCCGCCTCCGCCCTGCATGCGTTCGCCACAATCCTCTCCAGCTCCGCCCTGCGCCTGTCCTCCACTGCCCTCCCCTCTGACGAGTCCTGCTGCGCGCTCCTCGCAGTGATGGTCATGAGGTACCCTCTGATCAAGAGATCTTTGATGAGTGGTGCATTGTTGATGTGTGGTGGTGATACATCGCCATCTTTGATGTGTGGTGGTGATACATCGCCATCTTTGATGTGTGGTGGTGATACATCGCCATCTCTGATGTGTGGTGGTGATACATCGCCATCTCTGATGAGTCGGTTGATTTCAGCTTCGAACCATTCCGAAAACTCCCTATCCAGCGCCCTTTCAAGATCCAATTCCACCACTAATGGCAATTGTATAAACGTCACCATGTTGCCGTCTACATTGAGACCTTCTGTATGTGAAACGTCGTCTGGTTTATTTATCTCGCAGTGAGAGTGCCATTATATACAAGAGGACTATAGTACGACGAGGACCATAGTACGAAATACGAAAAATACGAACAACAACAAAAAACAAAAAACAAAAAACAACAACAAAAAACAGGACAATATAATGGTGCTCGATGATAGAACAACAGAGGTAGAATACAGGCTGACAGTGCATGACGTCTTACACGACATCTCTGACAGAGCATTGACCCCCGGGCTCAGCGATGACTTTCGTAAGAACAGCAAAAACGTGTTCCTAGCATACCTTGACACCTTTTCGGCAGAATCCAAAGGAACTGTGGATGTGAGATCGCTGTACCTTTCAGTGGACTCCTTTCTGTCCTATCTTCGCACTCAGGGCCGAACCGTGAAGACGCTGCGCAACTACGTCTGTTACTTGAAGAAGGCCGTGGCGTATGTTCCGTCCCTACGCGCAGTGTTCACGGAATCTGAATTGGCTGATGTGTTGCAGCTGCTGCAGTCCTCAATCTCATCCTTCAAGTCGTACGATGCTCCCCTTCCCCAACAACCATCATCACACGATGGTGCTCGTACTGCATCAGATGATATTGATGATGACATTGTTGTTGATGCTGTTGTTGATGATAATGGTCTGGGTTCAGATGAACGCTGTCCTCAACAGAGTAGTGGTCCTCAACAAAGTCTTGAAGTTCAGGGGGCAACAAGAACACCAACACCAACACCAACAAGGACACCAACAAGGACACCAACAAGAACAGTACCAACATATAGTGTTGAGCAGCGGCAGCTCCATGACGTGTTGTGCTCGATTGAGAGCAGTCTGTCATCGAGACTTGCGCTGGAGTTGAAAGTTCACGAATCGGATCGCCAGCGGCATTCTGCTGTTCTCGCGCTCAAAGCGTTAGAGGCCGAGCACCGCCGTTTACTTGAGCGTTACACCATAGGAGTTGATGTTGCGCTGGAACACATTGTGAAGTTCAAGGACTCTGTTCTCCGGATGCCAAGTAGTGACGGTTGTGTGACGGTTGCAGAGATGATGTTAAATGCACTGGATGTGCACCTCCGGAGTCTCTCTGATCAAACTTGGTCATCGTCATCGAATAGGAGTCTGTAGCGGTCATTGGTAGCGACAGAATGCAGCATGTCGGCACTGATTTCCTCCTTTTGTTTTGCTGTTAGCCTGTTGAAATCGAGTGAGTTGACAAAGATGTGTCGCAACATGCTGATGGATACCTTTTTTCCCAGACACTTATTTAGCACGCGGTGAACGTAGACCACATATGCATTGTCCTTGAGAGGCTGTCCCGTGCGTGTGGAAACAATGAGGTGTGTCCTAGTCGTCTGTGGAGTCGTCTGTGGAGTCGTCTGTGGAGTCGTCTGTGGAGTCGTCTGTGGAGTCGTCTGTGGAGTCGTCTGTGGAGTCGTCTTTAGAGTCGTCTTTGGAGTCGTCTTTAGAGTCGTCTTTGGAGTAGGAGGTCCTCCTTTTACTCCTCCTTTTACTCCTCCTCCCCGTCCCAGTCCCAGTGATTTCTCGATGACTGTCTGCAGTTCCTTGGGCAATACCTTGTTGTACTGCATCATATTCTTAGATTTTGTTTTGAATTCGTTAAGCACAAGCCGCGCGTACTTTCCATCACGGACGACAATGTAATTGCCATCCTTTGCTGCCGCGGGGGTATCCGGTTCGGTGCGCAAGACTCTTACACAGCCGAAATCTGCACGTAGTGGTGGGATCATGGTGTAGAGTGACATGATGAGGTAGTCCTGGCTGTCGTGTGGGAGTGCATCCCTCTTCTGTAAAACTTCATTCCATGGCAAATATGCGTCACGCTGTCTTTGATTGGGCTGATTGGAATCGTATCTTTCCTGCACGACACGGTCCACGTCATCGAAGCACTCTCTGAACCCCTTTCGTGCATTGGCGTGCGGTCCTGTCTTGAGATCCTCGTCATGCCGAAATGCGGCCATGAAAGCGGTGAGGAAGGCGCGTTTTGTCTGAGGCACACCCTTTGTCTTAGCTTGTATGGCCTTGCACGTGGCCGCTGGATTCCGTAGCATGCTGTCTCCCGTGAGTCCCGTCTCACGCTCCATGGCTGTGATGCGTGCGACATAGTTGGCACGTGATGTTTCTGACAAGGCGCCTGTTTTGACTGCCCTGTCAAATGCGATGGCATATTGTTGTTGCTGCTGCTGCTTTTCTTGTTGTTTCATGTTGTTTTGTCTATCCATGATTCTACCACTGCTTCTATTACTGCTTCTATTACTTCTAATATTCTTGCTTCTCTTGTTTTTGCTGTTACTGCTCTTATTGTTGCTCTTATTGTTGCTCTTGTTGTTGACGTTCTTCATGATGTATGAACTGAGATGATGTCTTGTTGTGAAGATTTTAGTCCCATTCCCCTCCCCAAAAATGAATGTATGAACCCTAAATGAACCCTAAATGAACCCTAAATGAACCCTAAATCAATGAATGACGCGTGGTGGACATAGAGTCTCTCACACATCGCTATCGCTACCGCTACCGCTATCGGAGTAAACCTTCTTCGTTGGGTTCTTCATGCGAACAGGCTCCAACTTGACACCCGTGAATGCCATGGTGCCCTTGAAGCAGCGCGGTTCAGCAGCCCCATCTAAGCGGGGCTTCTTCTTGGCAGGGGTCTCTTTCTCTTCCTCCTCCTCCTCCTCCTCGTTCTCGTTCTCGTTCTCGTTCTCCTCCTCGTCGGAATCACCGTCATCAGACAGGATGAAGAACACTCCGATATGTAGAAGCTTGATTATGACTGACTCGCCAGCCGAGAAGCTGTAGCGAGCGTCTTCGTTCTTGAACTTGACATCTTTCAGCATCTTGCTCTTGAAGCGGATATAGCCACTCCCATCTTCCTCGGTATCACGCTCATCGTCCGATGGGACGTAGAACAGACCCGTTGCGTGGGAGCTGCAGTGCCTCGGAAGACGGATTCTCGACATTCTGGATGTTCTTGATTAGAATCCGCCAGAATACGAATCAATTTTTTACGAAGACCTTTTACGACCTTTTACGACATCCTTGATCCATCAAAGCCCAGCATATCTCTTTTGGATTGGTATAATTAATGATACATTCATATGTCTGTGTTTGAAGAGGCAGCCGATAATGACTTTTGGTGTGGCAGTAGATTTGTGCATGTGTACGCTTATGGAGTGTATACGCGCAACTTCTTGGCAATGCTCAGAGCCAAGATCATACAAGCTGTGGTTCAAGTGAAGTCCACCATACCACCGCCCAGCAGTAGTAGTGTTCGTAGTATTAGTAAAGCACATCGCAAGAAGACAAAGTTGGAGCCCGTTGATGACAAAGTTGGACGGCTTGGACCCCCTAAACTTGGTGTAATTGTTCATGTGCACTGCACCAGCATTTATCAGCCAATCTCACCCTCTTTGTATTGCAGCTTTGTTGATTTGTTCCAGGCAGAACACAATATATGCTTCATGATTGATGGCGTTGCGTGTGGCATTGCATCAGCACTTGCCGCAGCGGCTCCATACAGTGTGGTATCCCCTTTTGGCATGGTGTGTCTGAATCAGCGCAAGGACTTTACAGATGAGCATAATGACCCTACGATTTGTGGTGTCAACGCAACCTTCTTGCGTCGCTGGAGAGGCTCACCTGAAGAGCTCGAATCAGCTCTTGTGGAGAGTGAGTCGCGTTTACATGATGCATACTATTGCTTTAGTCGCGGTCTATATGACAGGGTGCTGTGCATCCCAGAGCCAAGTAGCAATAATACTAATAATACTATTAATCCTAGTAATCCTAGTAATCCTAGTAACGGCAATAATTCTGGAGCAACAGCAGCATCATCAGCATCAGGAGCATCAGGAGCATCAGGAGCAGCCACCGTCATGGATGTGGCGTTCTTCAATGCTGGCTTCCGTTCATTGCTTGACATGGTTATTATTGCAGGTGCGCCGCAACCACACATTCCTCCCCAAGAAACATCGACTAAGAAGAAGGCGATCTTCTTCACTTCTGCATGGAAGGCCCTGTGCAATATCTCGTCGATGTCTGTTTTACCTCCTGTAGTAGTAGTAGGACCTCAACGTGAATGCGATAATGAATTGGATCCATACACTCTCTTGCTAACACTCCCTATGTTGAAGTTTATTCCTGACATCGAGACATCCGTGATTGATGAAGACATCCCATCGACACTACAGCTTCTCTTGGCGCACTACTGTAGTTCTCGGCGTGTTGTTATGCACGAGTCCAGTACATTGAAGCTCTCAGTGCCCATTTCGCCAACCCTTATGGGAAAGAGCGCACTGGATGCTCGACACAACGCCCGTGTCCTTACAAATGTGGTATCCCGTGCACTAAAGCATATCCGCTCATCACATCCGAAGTGGAAGGAAAAATCACCTGCCATGGATGATACATGCTTGACTGCACATGACTGTATGGAAATGGGGCTTGTAGACGCTGTTATTGGTGCCTTTGGTGATCCTGATCATCCTGATCATCGTACAAGGCGACCCTTACAACCAAAAGCAATTGTATTAGAAGGACGAGGCGACATCATAGATCCCCCCTCATCAAAGATTCTTCGTGTGTATGGCATTGGAGACCTAGAGGGACAATCGGATGTCCTCTTATCCATACTCATGGAGCTTGACCTTGTTCGATGGGCGCCATGCAAAACAGCTGTTGTATCTGCTTCTTCTGTTGTCAAGAAGAAAAATCCAAAGAAGAATCCAAAGAATCCAACAACAACAACAACAACAACCATTAATGATACTTCCAACATGTCCGTGCCGGAGCTGGAGTGGATTGGTCCACGGGACACGTATGTAATACAATGTGGTGATCAGTTGGATGCGTCTCGTGTCGCTCACTCTTCCCTTGCTTCACCTGACTGGGTCACCATACCACTCACGCACCACCTGTATGAGATATCTGGTGGAAGGTTCCGAAGCATGATGGGTAACCACGAGCTGATGAACCTGGATCGTTTCACAAAAAATATATATGTTGCTGAAAAGGATGCTACTGCTGAGCGCGCGGAATACCTCCGTAGTCCACTCTACAGATATCACCTTGCACATCGCCACATTTTGTTGCGTGTACGTAGCGCTATATTCTCACATGCTGGCGTGCCAGATTTGTCACCCATGCATCGTGTTCCTCTGTCAATGAAGGGATCGAAGGATATTGGAATCAAACTCCGTGCACTTGACACGATTATTGGTGTCATCAACCGTGACCTCCACGACATGTCGTGTCAGCGCCTCAATGACTATGACCATAAGGCGAGTGCACTGTGGTCGAGGTTGTTCCAGCCCAAACCATCTCTTACAACTGCTGCTGCTGCTGCTGCCTCCACACTGACAAGAAATGGACTGTATCAGCGAGAGGTTGCCACTGACTTGGCATCTGCTGGCATTACCCACCTAGTATTGGGACATAACAAAGTCCCAGGCATTTCACAACGTCCCTTGAACAAGAGTGGTGTCACCCTTGTCTTGACGGACAACATTTCGAACACTGGAAATGACGTCGCAAATATTCACTCATCCATCGTGCATGTCCCATGCATCACCATGTGTCTTGACCGACAGCACGACAGCATAGAATGGAAGACAATGCAGTTCCTTCACACCATTGCTGATGGTAAGTACAAAGATGTAATAATCAACAGTAATAGCAGCAGCAGCACCGCCACCACCCCATCCACAGCTTTGAAGTTCACGTATGACAAGTTTTACCCCTTTATGGAAAATTTGCAAGCCCAAACGATGAAGGAAACGTCGTCATCTAGAAATGCTAAAAATGCTAAAAATATTAATAATAACAATATTATTCACGAACCATATTCAGGACTGAGCGTCATCGATGTGTGTTCTATCAAGAAGGTTCCATCACCTACTTCAGTACTAGTCAAAGATCACACAGATATAGTATGTAGGCGGATGTTGGATGCAGCAATGGGTGTGGAGTACAAAGTGAATAAAGTAAATGAAGTGATCAATAAGGCAACAGCAGCAACATCAATAATTAATAAGGTTCAGGTTACAAGTGATCTCTTACCTGATAAAATCGGAAAATCAAAAGTAAAAAAAATAAAAGCAAAGAAATAGCCAGATAGAAGGCATTTCTCAAGACTCCTGACAGGACATTCCATTCCCCAGACACTTTCATAAAATTGATCATTTTCCAAGAACCTAGAATCAAGAAAGGAAGCTGACAGGAAGGTGACTCTGTGGCAATTCCTCGAAATGAGGCATTTTCTAAGACTCCTGACAGGACATTCCATTCCCCAGACACTTTCATAAATTTGATCATTTTCCAAGAACCTAGAATCAAGAATGGAAGCTGACAGGAAGGTGACTCTGTGACACTTCCTCGAAATGAGGCATTTCTAAGACTCCTGACAGGACATTCCATTCCTCAGACACTTTCATAAAATTGATCATTTTCCAAGAACCTAGAATCAAGAATGGAAGCTGACAGGAAGGTGACTCTGTGGCAATTCCTCGAAATGAGGCATTTTCTAAGACTCCTGACAGGACATTCCGTTCCCCAGACACTTTCATAAAATTGATCATTTTCCAAGAACCTAGAATCAAGAAAGGAAGCTGACAGGAAGGTGACTCTTAAGGGACTTTCACAAAATGAGGCATTTCCAAAGACTCCTGGCAAGACATTCCATTCCCCAGACACTTTCATAAAATTGATCATTTTCCAAGAACCTAGAATCAAGAAAGGAAGCTGACAGGAAGGTGACTCTGTGGCAATTCCTCGAAATGAGGCATTTTCTAAGACTCCTGACAGGACATTCCATTCCCCAGACACTTTCATAAATTTGATCATTTTCCAAGAACCTAGAATCAAGAATGGAAGCTGACAGGAAGGTGACTCTGTGACACTTCCTCGAAATGAGGCATTTCTAAGACTCCTGACAGGACATTCCATTCCTCAGACACTTTCATAAAATTGATCATTTTCCAAGAACCTAGAATCAAGAATGGAAGCTGACAGGAAGGTGACTCTGTGGCAATTCCTCGAAATGAGGCATTTTCTAAGACTCCTGACAGGACATTCCGTTCCCCAGACACTTTCATAAAATTGATCATTTTCCAAGAACCTAGAATCAAGAAAGGAAGCTGACAGGAAGGTGACTCTTAAGGGACTTTCACAAAATGAGGCATTTCCAAAGACTCCTGGCAAGACATTCCATTCCCCAGACACTTTCATAAAATTGATCATTTTCCAAGAACCTAGAATCAAGAAAGGAAGCTGACAGGAAGGTGACTCTTGAGGGACTTTCACAAAAGGAGGCATTTCCAAAGACTCCTGACAGGACATTCCATTCCCCAGACACTTTCATAAATTTGATCATTTTCCAAGAACCTAGAATCAAGAATGGAAGCTGACAGGAAGGTGACTCTGTGGCAATTCCTCGAAATGAGGCATTTTCTAAGACTCCTGACAGGACATTCCATTCCCCAGACACTTTCATAAATTTGATCATTTTCCAAGAACCTAGAATCAAGAATGGAAGCTGACAGGAAGGTGACTCTGTGGCAATTCCTCGAAATGAGGCATTTTCTAAGACTCCTGACAGGACATTCCATTCCCCAGACACTTTCATAAATTTGATCATTTTCCAAGAACCTAGAATCAAGAATGGAAGCTGACAGGAAGGTGACTCTGTGACACTTCCTCGAAATGAGGCATTTCTAAGACTCCTGACAGGACATTCCATTCCTCAGACACTTTCATAAAATTGATCATTTTCCAAGAACCTAGAATCAAGAATGGAAGCTGACAGGAAGGTGACTCTTGAGGGACTTTCACAAAATGAGGCACATTTCCAAAGACTCCTGACAGGACATTCCATTCCTCAGACACTTTCATAAAATTGATCATTTTCCAAGAACCTAGAATCAAGAATGGAAGCTGACAGGAAGGTGACTCTGTGGCAATTCCTCGAAATGAGGCATTTTCTAAGACTCCTGACAGGACATTCCATTCCCCAGACACTTTCATAAATTTGATCATTTTCCAAGAACCTAGAATCAAGAATGGAAGCTGACAGGAAGGTGACTCTGTGGCAATTCCTCGAAATGAGGCATTTTCTAAGACTCCTGGTGGGACATTCCATTCCCCAGACACTTTCATAAATTTGATCATTTTCTAAGAACCTAGAATCAAGGATGGAAGCTGACAGGAAGGTGACTCTTGAGAGACTTCCTCGAAATGAGGCATTTTCTAAGACTCTTGGTGGGACATTCCATTCCCCAGACACTTTCATAAATTTGATCATTTTCTAAGAACCTAGAATCAAGGATGGAAGCTGACAGGAAGGTGACTCTTGAGAGACTTCCTCGAAATGAGGCATTTTCTAAGACTCCTGACAGGACATTCCATTCCCCAGACACTTTCATAAATTTGATCATTTTCCAAGAACCTAGAATCAAGAATGGAAGCTGACAGGAAGGTGACTCTGTGGCAATTCCTCGAAATGAGGCATTTTCTAAGACTCCTGACAGGACATTCCATTCCCCAGACACTTTCATAAAATTGATCATTTTTCCAAGAACCTAGAATCAATTATGGAAGCTGACAGAAAGGTGACTCTGTGGCAATTCCTCCAAATGAGGCATTTCTCAAGAGTCCTGACCGGACATTCCATTCCCCAGAGACTTTCATAAATTGGTCATTTTTCCAAGAAGTGACTTTTCGTATTTTAAACTTTTAGTTAAGTTGTTAAAAATAGTTTTCAGGGTATATATAATCCTTCAAATCCGTGAAATAAAAACAATCAACAACAACAACGATCAGCAGCAGATCATTTGTTTCGTTTTTGTGCCAGACATGCGTGCCATGATGTTGCCAACGCGTTGTGTAGTGCCCATCTTCAAGACTTCTATCCGCAGGCTTCCTGTAATGCTGGCGACAAACTCCAGCGTTAGCGGTGGCAATGGTGTCTCCGTGGCACCATCATCAACTGTTGCTGGCGGTAGCAGCGGCAATGGTGGCTCCATGGCACCATCATCAACTGTTGCTGGCGATAGCAGCGGCAATGGTGGCCCCATGGCACCATCTTCAACTGTTGCCGGCGGTAGCAGCGGCAATGGTGGCCCAGTGGTACCATCATCAACTGTTGCTGGCGGTCGTGGCGGCAATGGTGGCCCCGTGGTACCATCATCAACTGTTGCCGGCGGTAGCGGTGGTGATGGTGCAGGTGACATTTTGTGGAGGTCCTGTGCCCTCTTCCTGCTGTTCGCAATCGTGTGGAAGATGACTACTATCCAGGAGAAGTGCATCGACATTCAAGAGAAGTTCATCGACAACCAACAGAAACTCATCGACAACCAACAGAAACTTATCGACAACCAACAGAAGGAAATCAATGACAACCACCAAGAGAACGTCAAGCTCTTGTCTGCTCCAGCTCTTCCTACCACTCGGGCTAGGTTGAGATTTTCGGAGTTGTTTGCTATAGGCAGCATCTCGGGAATTACGACGGTTTCGCTCGTGATCGCATTCGCGTCTTATGCAGCAGCGTGTAAGTGATTGCATAATATTTGCGTGTACGTACATTCATCGATCTAATGATCTAATGAGCTAAACACATGATGAACGTAATAACAATTAATAGTCTTGTCAGAGGATATAATACCCCTGGACCGGAAGTCCGTTCGGCTTGTCTAGACGTTTTGTGGTTGTGGCGAAGAATTAACAAGCTCTGCCATGGAGCTCTGCCATGAGACTTCATAAATTGATCATTTTTCCAAGAACCTTGAATCAAGGAAGGAAGCTAGAGGAAGGTGCCTCCGTGGTAATTCTCCCAAATGAGGCATTTTTTAAGACTCCTGACCAGACATTCCATTCCCCAGAGACTTTCATAAATTAATCATTTTCCAAGACTCTTGACCAGACATTCCATTTCCCAGAGACTTTCATAAATTAATCATTTTCCAAGACTCTTGACCGGACATTCCATTTCCCAGAGACTTTCATAAAATTGATCATTTTCCAAGACTCTTGACCAGACATTCCATTCCCCAGAGACTTTCATAAATTAATCATTTTCCAAGACTCTTGACCGGACATTCCATTTCCCAGAGACTTTCATAAATTAATCATTTTCCAAGACTCTTGACAGGACATTCCATTCCTCAGACACTTTCATAAAATTGATCATTTTCCAAGAACCTAGAATCAAAGATGGAAGCTGACAGGAAGGCGACTCTGTGACACTTCCTCGAAATGAGGCATTTTCTAAGACTCCTGGCAAGACATTCTGTTCCCCAGACACTTTGATAAAATTGATCATTTTCCAAATACCTAGAATCAAAGATGGAAGCTGACAGGAAGGCGACTCTGTGACACTTCCTCGAAATGAGGCATTTTCTAAGACTCCTGGCAAGACATTCTGTTCCCCAGACACTTTGATAAAATTGATCATTTTCCAAATACCTAGAATCAAAGATGGAAGCTGACAGGAAGGCGACTCTGTGACACTTCCTCGAAATGAGGCATTTTCTAAGACTCCTGGCAAGACATTCTGTTCCCCAGACACTTTGATAAAATTGATCATTTTCCAAATACCTAGAATCAAAGATGGAAGCTGACAGGAAGGCGACTCTGTGACACTTCCTCGAAATGAGGCATTTTCTAAGACTCCTGACAGGACATTCCATTCCTCAGACACTTTCATAAAATTGATCATTTTCCAAAAACCTAGAATCAAAGATGAATCTGACAGGAAGGCGAGTCTGTGACACTGGCAAGACATTCCGTTCCCCAGACACTTTCATAAAATTGATCATTTTCCAAGAACTGGAATCAAAGATGGAAGCTGACAGGAAGGTGACTCTATGACACTTCCTCGAAATGAGGCATTTCTAAGACTCCTGACAGGACATTCCATTCCCCAGACACTTTCATAAAATTGATCATTTTCCAAGAACTGGAATCAAAGATGGAAGCTGACAGGAAGGTGACTCTATGACACTTCCTCGAAATGAGGCATTTCTAAGACTCCTGACAGGACATTCCATTCCTCAGACACTTTCATAAAATTGATCATTTTCCAAATACCTAGAATCAAAGATGGAAGCTGACAGGAAGGTGACTCTTGAGGGACTTTCACAAAATGAGGCACATTTCCAAAGACTCCTGACAGGACATTCCATTCCTCAGACACTTTCATAAAATTGATCATTTTCCAAAAACCTAGAATCAAAGATGGAAGCTGACAGGAAGGTGACTCTATGACACTTCCTCGAAATGAGGCATTTCTAAGACTCCTGACAGGACATTCCATTCCTCAGACACTTTCATAAAATTGATCATTTTCCAAATACCTAGAATCAAAGATGGAAGCTGACAGGAAGGTGACTCTTGAGGGACTTTCACAAAATGAGGCACATTTCCAAAGACTCCTGACAGGACATTCCATTCCTCAGACACTTTCATAAAATTGATCATTTTCCAAAAACCTAGAATCAAAGATGGAAGCTGACAGGAAGGTGACTCTATGACACTTCCTCGAAATGAGGCATTTCTAAGACTTCTGACAAAAACATTCCACTCCCCAGAGACTTTTAAAATGAGGCATAACGTACGAAAATCCACGGCAACATGATCCAACAAGATCCAATGATCCAACAAGATCCAATTCTTATGCTATATATATAATACTGGAAGTAGTAAAACTGTCTCTTTAATTGATGTTGATGATGAGCTCCATATGACCAAGGGGTCCCCATTCAGCCCTCCTCAGCCTTTCATTTGCAAGCGCAAGAGGCCAGAAGTGCTTGCAGAGCACCAGCCTTGGCCAGATGAGGACCAGCACAAGCACAACAAGCACTGCGAGCAGCCAGACCTCCACATCCCGCTGCAGTGGGCCAACCCTGCCACCACCATCAAGCCCATCCCTAGCCCATCCTCAAGCCCGCCACCACCATCAAACCTGTTCCCAAGGCCACCTCCAAGCCCGCCACCACCATCAAACCTGTTCCCAAGGCTGCTGTAACTGCCAAGCCCATGGCCATGTCCGCCACACCCATCAAGGGGCCGCCGGGCGGAAGGCACAACGCTCACACACAGCAATGGAGAGCTACCACTACCAGTCTCAATGGCGCCCTGTTGCCCCCCCCTCCTCGTTCGTCTCAGGTGCTGTAGAGTGGAGGCACGCCTCAAGAACAACAGCAACAGCACCCAGAAACAGCTTTCAACAAGCTGGCGTGCGTCGCCACTTTTTTCGAAACCATTCATGACACGACCAACACCGACACCACAGTACGGGGTTGGTGTTGGTGGTGTCATGAATAGTCTCGAAAAAAGTGGCGACGCACGCCAGCCTGTTGAAAGCTGTTTCTGGGTGCTGTTGCTGTTGTTCTTGAGTCATCAAATCTAAGGTACGAAGGATGATGGGGTTCACAAGCTGCGCGTGTGCACACGTGAGAATGTCAAATATCTGTTCCCTGAGGGAATGTTCGAATATTTAGCGTGTTCCTTGGTGGGAATATCTCAAATATCTAGAGCGTTCCCTGAGGGAATGTCAAATATCTAGAGTGTTCCCTGAATGATGACTCGTACTCTTTGGAGGAATGTCAAATATCTAGAGCGTTTCCCTGAGGGAATGTCAAATATCTAGGAGTGTTCCCTGAATGAGGGAATGTAATATATACCTGCGCAGGTATATTACATTCCCTCATTCAGGGAAACACTCCTAGATATTTGACATTCCCTCAGGGAACGCTCTAGATATTTGACATTCCCTCCAAAGAGTACGAGTCATCATTCAGGGAACACTCTAGATATTTGACATTCCCTCAGGGAACGCTCTAGATATTTGAGATATTCCCACAAGGAACACGCTAAATATTCGACATTCCCTCAGGGAACAGATATTTGACATTCTCACGTGTGCACACGCGCAGCTTGTGAACCCCATCATCCTTCGTACCTTAGATTTGATGACTCAAGAACAACAGCAACAGCACCCAGAAACAGCTTTCAACAGGCTGGCGTGCGTCGCCACTTTTTTCGAGACTATTCATGACACCACCAACACCAACCCCGTACTGTGGTGTCGGTGTTGGTCGTGTCATGAATGGTTTCGAAAAAAGTGGCGACGCACGCCAGCTTGTTGAAAGCTGTTTCTGGGTGCTGTTGCTGTTGTTCTTGAGGCGTGCCTCCACTCTACAGCACCTGAGACGAACGAGAGGGGGGGGCAACAGGGCGCCATTGAGACTGGTAGTGTAGCTCTCCATTGCTGTGTGTGAGCGTTGTGCCTTCCGCCCGGCGGCCCTTGATGGGTGTGGCGGACATGGCCATGGGCTTGGCAGTTACAGCAGCCTTGGGAACAGGTTTGATGGTGGTGGCGGGCTTGGAGGTGGCCTTGGGAACAGGTTTGATGGTGGTGGCGGGCTTGAGGATGGGCTTAGGGATGGGCTTGATGGTGGTGGCAGGGTTGGCCCACT
>BDSL01000299.1:0-28198 GCA_003116995.1 Yamagishiella unicocca | reverse complement strand
TTCACATGCGCATCATATGCCTCATAGAGCTCAACGTCCGGGATAAGTCTAGCTGGCGTACCCAATGCCGTACCAAGAACTCGTGCCGTGTGAATCCGGATGAGCACCGACAGCAGGTTTAGGGTCTGAGAGACCAGGGCCGCTCTGCACCCAACACCGACGTATGATTCCCTCTATGCGAGGCGTGCAGCCCGTGCTCATACGTTTCACCCAGGATGCTGCCCTGATGTCACCGTCACTGTCACTATATGGTGCAGAACCCGCCAGCCTGCGCTCGGGGGGCTGGGTGGCAGCACTTGACGGGGCTCGCAGCCGGTGACAGGCGATCAAAAGCATCAGAAACTGAAATGCTTGGCAACAAGCACACACACGTGCGTGCGCAACACCAGCGACAGCACGCATATGGAATCTCGTCGCGCCGACCCCGAGCTCGTCGTGCACTACTTATCTGGGTAGCGTTTACGGCAAGCAAGCTGCGACCTACCCCCAACCAATACCAGCAGCAAACCGCGCCCCGCAACCAAAACCACGACTACTTGCGACCGATGCCGTACGCTCGGGAATCCGCAGGTTGCGTGCTGGCGCAAACCCGTCCTTTCTCGACCATCGCCCTGTCTCGCTCCGGTCCGCTTTCGGCCCTCCCGGCTGCCCACTCCCAAATCCTTTTACTTGTCTTCCAAGTGCCGACCCACGGGTTGGCCCTCACTCCCCCACGTGTCGCGGCAGCTGCACCGGGCTGTTGTACTGGGGCCGGAACATGCTGCGGACGATGAGGCCCAACAGGACCCGCTCACCTCCCGATGACGTCAGCGCCTCCCACGCGGTGCCGTGCATCAGGTGGCTCCAGCCGTGCGCCGCGACGCCGGCTGCCAGCGCCACCCGGGCGCTGATGGAGCGGGTGGCCTCCCAGCCGGGAGTGCGTCAGGCCTGGAGCGAGGGTGAAGAGGGAATCCGTGTGTGGGCGGCGGAAGGGGAGCTACATAAAAGAACCGTTGATTCGACATGGGAATTGTGGCGGGTGCATAGCCTTTGGACACCTGGACCGAAAAACCGTTTGAAACACACTTTTGAGATGCATGCTGGAGAACTGGGGTTGGGGATACTACCGGTAAAGCTGAAGGTCGAAATATGACCTTAAGCGTCTAACCTTTAGCGGGAGGGGGGGGGTGGGGGCGGCTGCTGGCGGTTAATTTCGAGTTGAGGCGCGACACTGCTGCGCACTGTGTCCATCACTTGTGCCGCATTCCGGCTGGGGCTGGCAGCGCAACTCCTCCATGGGTTGACCCAATCCAGACACAACGGAGGCTACGTGCACGTGCACGGACTTCCACGGACAGCGCACGTACCCCTCACGAGCCGCCGACCCCAACCTCATCCATCGAGCCCGCCCGCGTCCCCTCCGCCCCCCTGCCCTGTCGGTGTGTGGGTTTCCTCGCTGCCACCCTGGCCCTCCTCCGCCTCTCACCCTGCCCACCCGCTCCTTCCCTGGCCCTCCCACCCCTCCGTGGCCCTCTCTCCCTCCCCCCCCCGGCCCCTGCCTCACCCTGGCGCAGGCTGTCCTCCCCAATCATGTCGGGTAGCGCCTCCGCCACCGCCACCAGCATCTCCTCCATCTTGAGCGTAGGGTTGCTCATCGGGGGAGGTGAAGGGGCGCTGCTGCGGGTCACCTCCTTTGCCATCCCCCACCACCCACCACCACCTCCAGAAGCTGACCGTCGTCCGACTCCTCCCTGCAGGCGAAGCGGGTCGAGGCGGCGGTGGCGGCAGCGGAGGCGATGGACACTCCTAGCGTGCATCCTGCCATCGGCCGGACTGCTCATTACTCAGTCCGAAGGTAACCAGCAGCAACGCGGACTACCTTCTCTGTATCCGTCCTGGTCGCCTAGGGCCAACGTGCCCATCACGCTTGCACATGTTCACGCAGTGGCACAGCCCCGAAGTGCACTTCGCACCAAACTAGCAGAAGTGGGACTGCCCGTTCGTCCCGGGACTGATCGGCGCCCTCACGGATCTCAATCCCCGAACAATGCGTGAAAAGGAAATGGCGTTGATAAACACCGTCATCCTGTTTGAAGTCTGGTTCCCCCAACCCAAGCAACACCCAGCAGCCAACTACTGCGCCCGCAACCAACACCACAACTTGCAACCGCTGCCGTACGCAACACCCCAGCTGAAGTCCTCCAGAATCCATGCAGCGCCATCGGCGCCCATTTAAGAACCTCCCAACAGCCGAACTACCGAGTACCAACGCGCACGGCGTTCCCACAACCCTTACCACCTGCCCTCTTTCCGCAGCGCCACCAGCGCTAGAAGCCAAGCAAGTCCCGCATACAGCAGGCGCCTCTGCTGGCGAGCTTATGCAAGCAATGTCCAAAGCCACAGAGCGCGTGGAAGGTCCAGTGTCCTGCACTGCGCTTGCGACCTTCCACCCCCCCCGCGGTCCACCATGGCGGCTGCCAGCCTGGTGAGGCGGCCAAGGTGACACGGCGACTAGCCTGCTGACGAAGACACGGCCAGGGCAAATACGCGACCCTCCCAACTGATGTTTTGAGAATGCGATGCTGCACAGGAGTTTCGACCTGCCGTGCAATCCCCTCGCTCGGTTCGTCCTCGCCCCTCCCAGCACCCCCAACTCCCAGCTTTCCTTGCTGCCCCGCAGTCCCCACCTGCGGCTTCTTGTTTTCCAAGGCAAGGCGGCGCCAGCCCGGCTCCAAGGCCCACGCGCTGGGTGTACAAGCCCAAAGCCCAGTAATTAGCGACGCATTTACAGATCGCATATTTTGCCGCAACGCCTCTCCCACAGCAAGATAGCCTGCATGTCGTGAAGATGGTATCCTTATGGGCCGGACTTTGTCAAGGCGCAGATCCCAGGCACATGAACGTCACATCCGCACAGCCAATGAACAAGGGTGAACCAGAGGCCGAAAACTACCCGTCGTAATGCTTCAGGGTTTGAGGGCCCTCACGAGCTGTGCCTGCATAGTTCTAAATTCAAAGCAAAAACTTCGAAAGTGTGTGTATGGCCATACACTTAAGTGCGCAGTTTGGCCATGAGTATGTCGCAGGGCTTTTGGCCGGCTCATCGATAGCTCCAGAACCTCGTTTAAAACACAGGGATTGCACACCCTCTCACAGGGACAGTCTCTCTCTATACAGATGTAATGTAAACCATAATGTAGGCAACTGTGCGTCTTGCTGTTCTTTGGTATCTTGGTGTTTGGAAAGAAAAAGCGCTCCACGGTGGCCGAAGCAGCTGCCTGCTCCTATCTTTGTAACAACTTACGGACGTTGGCTGCATCCAATGCTCGCCTTCCTTGCAAACCTGCCGTCGGAACGCAACGACGCCACGACAGAGTTTACGAAAATGAAAGCCGCAGGTGGTGCAAACGCAGGTGAGTCGTTGTGTGCCCATGTGGTGCCTCTTGAGTAATGTTGCCCGCAATTCATAGAGGCACGTACTCTTGCATATTATCGATGTGCGCGCAAAGCGCCAAAGTCTACCCCTGTCTGCCCTCCGCTTTCTTCTGCAGGCGCAGAGGCTGGCCATGGCCCTGGCGTTGCGGCAGCTGCTGGTGAGCTTGCTTGCTGTTGTCGCGTCTCCCTGGCTTGTTGGGGGCATATCACTTGCACTGGGGCTAGCCAGCTGTATGGTTCGGGCCGTCTTTTTCGGCCACGCAGCTGCGGGCTGTGCGGTCGGGTTGCTTGCCGCATTGTCAGTAGGGGCTGCCTGGGTGCTGTGTTGCGGAGGGGTCGTTGCATTGCGCATTCGTGTTGGTAATCCTATGCACACTCTCACTCCCCTGACGTCTAGGTGGTGGTGCGGCGGCGTGGTGGCCTGTGGCTGAGCAGAGCTGGAGTGACCCCCCGTCTGAGGCAGTTGATGGGTAAGCTTGCAGCGCCTGTATCATTCAGCATACAACTGCAGCATGGTCGACAGCATGCAGCACAAGCACTGTGGCCCTAGCGCCTGTGGGAAGCCAGGAGGCATCATGCTGTCGGGGCTGCTGACCCAGGAACACCCAGCACCGTTGCTTAGTGCTGCCCACTGTCAGGCCACCGGAGTTTTTGACCCAGGAGCACCTTTCCTGGCGTAGCTGGTGCGGCCGGGGCCCAAGCAAGCGCACATGCCCTAGAGACATGTCCGCATCTCGGCGTCGTCAACAATCCTGGCCCCACCGCTGCTCCATATCCGCGACCTCCGCCTCGCAGGCTGTGGTTGAGCTTCGCCGAGGCGCCCGAGATGGAGTTATCCATCACGCCCGTGCTGGGCAACCGCAAGCTGTCGGGGGAGCTCGTCATCGGCCGGGTGTCGGTGTGGGTCTGTTCCAAGGTGCGATCACCCGCAGCATCACAACTGCCTCCCGCCGGCACTCACGCACTACCTCAGTGGCGAACACTACTCCATGGAGCCTCGGGCGTCTCTATGGCACCCATGGCGTTTCGTACTCCTGTTCCTACACCACGACAGCGGGCTGACCAAGATCTTGAACCCCACTAGCTGCTAGCGGCTTACCCTTTGACGTCGACCACAGCCCTGTTGATCACGGCCCCGTCACCTCGGCTGGCCATTCAACTTCGGTTACACCACCGCATCGCACCACTTCAGCCCTCCCCGCCCCCGTTCTTGACCACCCTGCTCCCCCAACTGCAGCTACCAGCACCCCGCGGGGATGGGTATGGGCGCTGGTAGCTGCCCCTCCGTGCCGCCCTTTCCGCCGCCGCCGCTGTCTGTCTCCGGGGCCATGGTCCGGCCCCACCACGTTCATCAGCTCCGCCCTGGTGGTGATGGCCGCCGCTGGCCTAGCCGGCGGCAGCAGCGGCAGTGTTTTTACCGAGAGCGCAGTCCACCACGTGATTCGCCGTACGTCGTCGGTCCTTGGCAGCAACCCGGGGATGCTGCCCTCATTGGACGGCATGCCGGAGGCAATCGAGGATGAGGAGGGAAGGCGGACGACGGTTCCAGAGAGGACGGCGGCCTGTGCGACTCAACGGTATGGCGCTGACTACTAGCGACGGTGGCGCGATGGCAACATCGATGGCAGGGCGGCAACACTGTACGGCACGGACCGGGCCGTCGGCGGCGCGCCGTCGCCGTACTGGCCCTGCGCGTGGTGGACGCCTCTACCTGTGTTCTGTATTCTGGCGCCGCGCCGCCGGTTGGCAGCGGCGGGCAGCAGACTTTGGGTCTACACGTTTGTCCTCTGGTATCTAGGAACGAAGAAGCACAGGGCGAAGGCCGTGGGAAGCAGCAGGGATCTAGCGGCCGCGAAGGCGCTGAAGGCGGGGCCACGACACGGGGTGGACCAACGAGTGGCCGGTGCACAGCACTTCCCGAGGAGGAGGCAGGGGGTTAGGGGAAAGGCTTGCACCCGGAGGCGTGGCAGAAGACCCGGGCGGCTGAAAGGTTCGGCAGAGTGCGTTCCGGAAGCAGGACCCAGTCCGTAAGAAGCAGGCATTGGCGGCCGAAGACGAGGGGCCTGACTGGCACGGCGCTGTTGCTGTGGTTGCTGAGGGGGCAGGGCAACGTTGGTGGCAGCAGGGATGCCATGAACACCGGTTACACGACATGGATAGGATAGCTAGCGCATTGGCTTCGGACACCTAGTTGTGGGCCCATGCTGGAGCACTAGGATTGAGGACTGAGAACCCTATGCAGGCGGCATTTCATCGGTCGTTTAAAGGAAAGGACACAAACAAATGTGCGGTAACGTGCAGCGCGTAAGACGGAGAAACAGGTTGGCGGAATGGGACGTGGTGAGACGAGATGCAATGTAGTTCTTCTCCGTCCCAGCCCGGATACTGACCGTTATTGTGGAGACGTGGTTTGGAAGAGTGTTGAGGCGCGGCCGAGTGCTGTTGGCGGAGTCAATGGGGGGCACTGGGGCCCGGCGGCAGGTGACGGCGACAAGCGCCCATTTTGACATGGCGGCCGAGAGAGTCGAACTGCGACGACGGAAACAGGAGGAGTAGCGTTGTGGCACAAGACGTGCACCGCCTCATCGTTGTTTCGCGTTCATCCGTGCGCTGCAAGGTGGTCGGTCACGAATCTCTCGCTACAATACCTGCACACCGCCGGTTTGGGAATGTACCTGTGTTCGCGCAATGCTTTCACATACACTGTATCCATGGCGACGAGTGAGCCTCTCACTCGTTAATATGCTCGAACCAGATTTCCTAACGGAGGAGCGGAGTCCTAACGCTCCTCCGTTGGGACTCCCAACCGCAGGTTTGGGAGAACGTACGGCAGCCTCGTGCAGCATGAGATCAACGATGCTTCAGGTTATATTGCGTAGGCGGAATGGACAGTCTTTCTGCAATGTTTTCGATACGGTAATAGTGCCTTTCATTGCCGAGTGAGTTGAGAGCCACCATGCTGGTTGTGTGAGGCGCCTCATAAGCGGTTTTTTTGGATCCTGCTCCGAAAATTGGTTTCTAAGCGGTCGTAGGGCCTGGCGCGCAGGTTTGTTCGTAGGTGAAACGGCCGCGGGGCGTCTTTAGAATGCCTTTCGTTGCTAGGGTCCCCTTAACTGTTTTCATTCTCAGGGAATCATTTTCAGCGACCGGTTTTGGCGGGACCGGGCTCACGCGCGACCTAAGTGTATTTGGGAACTTGTTTCGCCCGCCCGCCCCTCCCTTTTTGTTTTGGGCCCTGATTGCTGTCTGGTTTTCGTGCTACCTAGTTGTGGGCCCATGCTGGAGCACTAGGATTGAGGACTGAGAAGCGGCATTTCATCGGTCGTTTAAAGGAAAGGACACAAACAAATGTGCGGTAACGTGCAGCGCGTAAGACGGGAGAAACAGGTTGCGGAATGGGACGTGGCGAGATGCAATGTAGTTCTTCTCCGTCCCAGCCCGGATACTGACCGTTATTGTGGAGACGTGGTTTGTTACCAAGCGGCGCCAGCGAGCTTGAAGAGTGTGAGGCGCGGCCCAGTGCTGTTGGCGGAGTCAGTGGTCAATGGGGGCACTGGGCCCGGCGCCAGGGCGAGGTGACGGCGACAAGCGCCCATTTTGACATGGCGGCCGAGAGAGTCGAACTGCGACGACGGAAACAGGAGGAGTAGCGTTGTGGCACAAGACGTGCACCGCTCATCATTTCGCGTTCATCCGTGCGCTGCAAGGTGGTCGGTCACGAATCTCTCGCTACAATACCTGCACCCCGGTTTGGGAATGTACCTGTGTTCGCGCAATGCTTTCACATACACTGTCCATGGCGACGAGTGAGCCTCTCACTCGTTAATATGCTCGAACCAGATTTCTAACGGAGGAGCGGAGTCCTAACGCTCCTCCGTTGGGACTCCCAACCGCAGGTTTGGGAGAACGTACGGCAGCCTCGTGCAGCATGAGATCAACGATGCTTCAGGTTATATTGCGTAATGGACAGTCTTTCTTGCAATGTTTTCGATACGGTAATAGTGCCTTTCATTGCGAGTGAGTTGAGAGCCACCATGCTGGTTGTGTGAGGCGCCTCATAAGCGGTATTTTTGGATCCTGCTCCGAAAATTGGTTTCTAAGCGGTCGTAGGGCCCTCGGACGTGGGTTTGGCGCGCAGGTTTGTTCGTAGGTGAAACGGCCCGCGGCGTCTTTTAATGCCTTTCGTTGCTAGGGTCCCCTTAACTGTTTTCATTCTCAGGGAATCATTTTCAGCGACCGGTTTTGGGGGGCTCACGCGCGACCTAAGTGTATTTGGGAACTTGTTTCGCCCGCCCCTCCCTTTTTGTTTTGGGCCCTGATTGCTGTCTGGTTTATTTCGTGCTACCTAGTTGTGGTGGAGCACTAGGATTGAGGACTGAGAACCCTATGCAGGCGGCATTTCATCGGTCGTTTAAAGGAAAGGACACAAACAAATGCGGTAACGTGCAGCGCGTAAGACGGGAGAAACAGGTTGGCGGAATGGGACGTGGTGAGACGAGATGCAATGTAGTTCTCCGTCCCAGCCCGGATACTGACCGTTATTGTGACGTGGTTTGTTACCAAGCGGCGCCAGCGAGCTTGAAGAGTGTGAGGCGCGGCCGAGTGCTGTTGGCGGAGTCAGTGGTCAATGGGGGCACTGGGGCCCGGCGGCAGGGCGAGGTGACGGCGACAAGCGCCCATTTTGACATGGCGGCCGAGAGAGTCGAACTGCGACGACGGAAACAGGAGGAGTAGCGTTGTGGCACAAGACGTGCACCGCCTCATCGTTGTTTCGCGTTCATCCGTGCGCTGCAAGGTGGTCGGTCACGAATCTCTCGCTACAATACCTGCACACCCCGGTTTGGGAATGTACCTGTGTTCGCGCGCAATGCTTTCACATACACTGTATCCATGGCGACGAGTGCCTCTCACTTAATATGCTCGAACCAGATTCCTAACGGAGGAGCGGAGTCCTAACGCTCCTCCGTTGGGACTCCCAACCGCAGGTTTGGGAAACGGCAGCCTCGTGCAGCATGAGATCAACGATGGTAAATGGACAGTCTTTCTTGCAATGTTCGATACGGTAATAATGCCTTTCATTGCCGAGTGAGCCACCATGCTGGTTGTGTGAGGCGCCTCATAAGCGGTTTTTGGATCCTGCTCCGAAAATTGGTTTCTAAGCGGTCGTAGGGCCCTCGGACGTGGGTTGGCGCGCAGGTTTGTTCGTAGGTGAAACGGCCCGCGGGCGTCTTTAGAATGCCTTTCGTTGCTAGGGTCCCCTTAACTGTTTTCATTCTCAGGGAATCATTTTCAGCGACCGGTTTTGGCGGGACCGGGCTCACGCGCGACCTAAGTGTATTTGGGAACTTGTTTCGCCGCCCGCCCCTCCCTTTTTGTTTTGGGCCCTGATTGCTGTCTGGTTTATTTCGTGCTACCTAGTTGTGGGCCCATGCTGGAGCACTAGGATTGAGGACTGAGAACCCTATGCAGGCGGCATTTCATCGGTCGTTTAAAGGAAAGGACACAAACAAATGTGCGGTAACGTGCAGCGCGTAAGACGGGAGAAACAGGTTGGCGGGACGTGGTGAGACGAGATGCAATGTAGTTCTTCTCCGTCCCAGCCCGGATACTGACCGTTATTGTGGAGACGTGGTTTGTTACCAAGCGGCGCCAGCGAGCTTGAGGCGCGGCCGAGTGCTGTTGGCGGAGTCAGTGGTCAATGGGGGCACTGGGCGGCAGGAGGTGACGGCGACAAGCGCCCATTTTGACATGGCGGCCGAGAGAGTCGAACTGCGACGACGGAAACAGGAGGAGTAGCGTTGTGGCACAAGACGTGCACCGCCTCATCGTTGTTTCGCGTTCATCCGTGCGCTGCAAGGTGGTCGGTCACGAATCTCGCTACAATACCTGCCCACCGCCTTGGGTTGCGCGCAATGCTTTCACATACACTTGTTGTAACGATTACAGTGGTTCCAGACCAATAGACATACACTGTATCCATGGCGACGAGTGAGCCTCTCACTCGTTAATATGCTCGAACCAGATTTCCTAACGGAGGGAGTCCTCCTTTGGGACTCCCAACCGCAGGTTTGGGAGAACGTACGGCAGCCTCGTGCAGCATGAGATCAACGATGCTTCAGGTTATATTGCGTAGGCGGAATGGACAGTCTTTCTTGCAATGTTTTCGATACGGTAATAATGCCTTTCATTGCCGAGTGAGTTGAGAGCCACCATGCTGGTTGTGTGAGGCGCCTCATAAGCGGTTTTTTCCTGCTCCGAAAATTGGTTTCTAAGCGGTCGTAGGGCCCTCGGACGTGGGTTGGCGCGCAGGTTTGTTCGTAGGTGAAACGGCCCGCGGGCTTCTTTAGAATGCCTTTCGTTGCTAGGGTCCCCTTAACTGTTTTCATTCTCAGGGAATCATTTTCAGCGACCGGTTTTGGCGGGACCGGGCTCACGCGCGACCTAAGTGTATTTGGGAACTTGTTTCGCTGTCTGGTTTATTTCGTGCTTCGCGTTTGTTGGTCGTCCGACCGGGAGGAGTTGAGAGTTTAGGATTGCTGAGAGCGGCACCGGGGCAGCGCCAAGGGGCGCGGGCCGGCCTGCCACATCGCAGGTGTGAGGATAGAGGTGCAAAGACCCGGGGGGGCACACTTCCCCCATCCCACACGTCGCCCTCTCGTGGTTGTCTGGGATTAGGGGTGGGCAGTTGTTCTGGTTGCATCGTGGCGGCGCTCCACTGGTCCTCCGGTTGCGGGCCTGCTAGGTGTGTTGGTGGTCGATTGCTGGTAGGGGAGTCATACAACGCAATTTCCCCTGGGTGCTGGCTGCTGCTGTTTTTGACTCTAGACTGTTGACCGGTGTCTTAATGGTTTGCCATTCACGCGGTGCGGCTGGATTCCTGTCTTTCGTCTCCTTCATTGTGCGGCGATGTGCCCGGTGGTTCTGGTTTTGGTGTGAAGCCGGTAGGAGTTGCCTAACTTTCATCAGTGTACATGGCGCTTGCAGCCTTGCACCATACCTGGTCCAGGCAGAGAAGGTAACATAAATATTATCCAAGAGTCTTGATTCCGATAGGTTGGGTCATGTGGTCGCTCCGAACCCCAATTTAAAGCCGAGGGATGGCTGCAGTAACTGTCCCCAGACCATAAGGTAGAGCCATCGGGCGCATCGCCTGACAAACTGAAAGAGACGCACGAAGAAGATAGCAGCGGCACCTACCACCCAGATATGATGCACCGCCACCGCCACATAGGGCCACCATCGCCCCCCGCACATGGGAGTTGGGAACCTCCTCATCCACCACCCCTCCTTGGAGAAGTTGCACAAGTCCTAACGCATCCCCTGCCACAGCCGCCGGAACGCGCCTTGCAGTGCAGGCGTTACCAAGTGTAGGTCGGAGGCCACCCCTGCCCGTCCTCGCAGCGTCTCTCGAACAAACAGGTCATGCGCGGCCGAGTTGCCACCCTTTCAGACAGTTGCACAAGCGCAGCCACTCGCACTGACATACTCCAAACCGGAACAGGCGGCCAACCCTCAAGCCGCCACCCGATGGCTGGCTTCGCTCAAATTGTGATCCTTTTCCGTCTTACTTTCGTATGCCTGCTGCTTGGCTGGCTAGCTGAGAGGCTGGTTGACTGGCTGGCTGGCTGATTGACTGCCGTGGTGTCGTACACGCCTCAGCCGCGCTGCCGCTGCGCCGCCGCACGATAATCCACGTACACCTACGTCCTATGGAAGGCAGGTGGCAGCGGCGGCAGGGGGGCGAAAAACAACTTGGCACCCGTAGTACGCCAAGGAAACGAAATGCGGTGAGGGGACCGCCCAGTTGGCGTGCCTAAACCAAAACCTCGCAGCGGCGGCGATCCCATTGTCGTACAGCAGTCCAAGCAGCGCCTCAGCCGCGCTGCCGCTGCGCCGCCGCAGGTGGACGCATACGATCGCGCCCTCCCCGCCCTACCACGATCGCGCCCTCCCCGCCCTACCACGAGCGAGGGCCCCGCTCGCTGCTGGCTTCCAAGTGTTGCGCCAGCACCCTACCCGTTGCAGCTAGGTAGCCCTCACGGCGGTTGAAGATGACGTGGGCCTGGTCTGCTACGGGGTCCGGGGACATATGGGGAAGGTCGGCACTAGCATCACAAGCGTCTTGCAAGTCGTCGCAACCGTTGCTAGCTGATGACGCCAGGTCTGTCCCGTGGTGCCACGCCCCACGGCCCAATGCCATCGTCCTACCGCAACGATGCGTGACGTGTGTATGTAAACGTTGAGCCCGACAGGGTGGTCTAGGCTGCACGTATGGGTATGTATTATGTGCCGTACGCTTCGCACCAAGCCGTTCCAGGCATTGCAGAAGCGGGATGCACCTTCGTCCCCGGACCGCCCGGTTGTCCCGGGATGGCCCGGCGTCCTCACGAATCTCCATCCCCAGCGATCAATGTTCCAGAGTAAATGGCGTTGATAAACACCGTCATCCCGTTGTGTAGTCTGGGTCCCTCCCACCTGATTTCCACCTGGCGCTTGCCCAGTCGAACCTTGCAACTCACGACGATCCTGGTCCCAGCCCATTTGTATCGAAGACGATGCTGCCCGTAGATCTGCCAGCTGCACGGTGGGGCCACGTAAGGACCGACTCACCCGACAGCTGAAGGGCGTCCCACGTGCTGCTTCATTCGGACCACATGGCCCACACTCAACTGCGCCTCAAAGCTGGCGAAAGCGTTTGATAGGGTACGACACGCGCTAGCATACCATGCCCATCCTCCGCCTCACCTCATAGCTCCAGTAGCTGTGAGTCCACAACTGAATCCAGTCGCCGCTCTCACCGACCCAGCGTCCTGCAACCTGCTTGCACAGGGAATGTGCAGGCCCATGCATGGCAGCAGTTTGGAGGGACTGGTTCGCACACACTTCCACCTAATGTTCGGTGGCCCCGGTTTCTTCCGACCAGGACCACAGCTCAGCGCAGCTACCCAAAGCGAGCAACTGCCCCCTGGTGCACCGCTGCTGCATGATATCCGTCAGGGTTGCTAGGTGCCACGCTTCATCGCACCGCTACTCATCTGCTTGCTTCGCTTCCCCAAGCTCCCTGTGATCAGTGTACACACAGGTTCGACCACCTCCAACGGGGCGTGACGGCCTGGCGAAGCAAGGCATGTCGGCACCATTGTGTGCAAGTTTATAATCCATTGGCAGAACATAGTTTATTCATTAGCAGCACATGGCTGGGCGCTGCCTGTGCCTGGGGAGCTAGGCGATGTAGGCTTGATCCTGTCCAATCGCTTGTTGTGCAAGAGCACTGAAGACGCCTGCTGAAGAAAACGAATGCGACAAACGATATAATATATCAGCGGTACTAGGTGATGCGTCCACAGCACCTTCAAGCTCGCAAGCTTGACGTTGACTGCGCCTAGTATGCTCGTAGTGTCCAGAAGGAAGGTAACAATAAATGGATGACCATTCCGTTCACATGCGCATCATATGCCTCATAGAGCTCAACGTCCGGGATAAGTCTAGCTGGCGTACCCAATGCCGTACCAAGAACTCGTGCCGTTGTGAATCCGGATGAGCACCGACAGCAGGTTTAGGGTCTGAGAGACCAGGGCCGCTCTGCACCCAACACCGACGTATGATTCCCTCTATGCGAGGCGTGCAGCCCGTGCTCATACGTTTCACCCAGGATGCCGCCCTGATGTCACCGTCACTGTCACTATATGGTGCAGAACCCGCCAGCCTGCGCTCGGGCGGGCTGGGTGGCAGCACTTGACGGGGCTCGCAGCCGGTGACAGGCGATCAAAAGCATCAGAAACTGAAATGCTTGGCAACAAGCACACACACACGTGCGTGCGCAACACCAGCGACAGCACGCATATGGTTTACTTGTCTTCCAAGTGCCGACCCACGGGTTGGCCCTCACTCCCCCACGCGTCGCGGCAGCTGCACCGGGCTGTTGTACTGGGGCCGGAACATGCTGCGGACGATGAGGCCCAACGGGACCGCTCACCTCCCGATGACGTCAGCGCCTCCCACGCGGTGCCGTGCATCAGGTGGCTCCAGCCGTGCGCCGCGACGCCGGCTGCCAGCGCCACCCGGGCGCTGATGGAGCGGGTGGCCTCCCAGTCGGGAGTGCGTCAGGCCTGGAGCGAGGGTGAAGAGGGAATCCGTGTGTGGGCGGCGGAAGGGGAGCTACATAAAAGAACCGTTGATTCGACATGGGAATTGTGGCGGGTGCATAGCCTTTGGACACCTGGACCGAAAAACCGTTTGAAACACAGTTTTGAGATGCATGCTGGAGAACTGGGTTGGGGATACTACCGGTAAAGCTGAAGGTCGAAATATGACCTTAAGCGTCTAACCTTTAGCGGGAGGGGGTGGGGGTGGGGGCGGCTGCTGGGCGGTTAATTTCGAGTTGAGCCGCGACACTGCTGCGCACTGTGTCCATCACTTGTGCCGCATTCCGGCTGGGGCTGGCAGCGCAACTCCTCCATGTGTTGACCCAATCCAGACACAACGGAGGCTACGTGCACGTGCACGGACTGCCACGGACAGCGCACGTACCCCCTCACGAGCCGCCGACCCCAACCTCATCCATCGAGCCCGCCCGCGTCCCTCCGCCCCCTGCCCTGTCGGTGTGTGGGTTTCCTCGCTGCCACCCTGGCCTCCTCCGCCTCTCACCCTGCCCACCCGCTCCTTCCCTGGCCCTCCCACCCCTCCGTGGCCCTCTCTCCCCCCCCCCCGGCCCCTGCCTCACCCTGGCGCAGGCTGTCCTCCCCAATCATGTCGGGTAGCGCCTCCGCCACCGCCACCAGCATCTCCTCCATCTTGAGCGTAGGGTTGCTCATCGGGGGAGGTGAAGGGCGCTGCTGCGGGTCACCTCCTTTGCCATCCCCCACCCACCCACCACCACCTCCAGAAGCTGACCGTCGTCCGACTCCTCCCTGCAGGCGAAGCGGGTCGAGGCGGGGTGGCGGCAGCGGCCGATGGACACTCCTAGCGTGCATCCTGCCATCGGCCGGACTGCTCATTACTCAGTCCGAAGGTAACCAGCAGCAACGCGGACTACCTTCTCTGTATCCGTCCTGGTCGCCTAGGGCCAACGTGCCCATCACGCTTGCACAGGTTCACGCAGTGGCACAGCCCCGAAGTGCACTTCGCACCAAACTAGCAGAAGTGGGACTGCCCGTTCGTCCGGGACTGATCGGCGCCCTCACGGATCTCAATCCCCGAACAATGTGTGAAAAGGAAATGGCGTTGATAAACACCGTCATCCTGTTGAAGTCTGGTTCCCCCAACCCAAGCAACACCCAGCAGCCAACTACTGCGCCCGCAACCAACACCACAACTTGCAACCGCTGCCGTACGCAACACCCCAGCTGAAGTCCTCCAGAATCCATGCAGCGCCATCGGCGCCCATTTAAGAACCTCCCAACAGCCGAACTACCGAGTACCAACGCGCACGGCGTTCCCACAACCCTTACCACCTGCCCTCTTTCCGCAGCGCCACCAGCGCTAGAAGCCAAGCAAGTCCCGCATACAGCAGGCGCCCTCTGCTGGCGAGCTTATGCAAGCAATGTCCAAAGCCACAGAGCGCGTGGAAGGTCCAGTGTCCTGCACTGCGCTTGCGACCTTCCACCCCCCCCGCGCTCCACCATGGCGGCTGCCAGCCTGGTGAGGCGGCCAAGGTGACACGGCGACTAGCCTGCTGACGAAGACACGGCCAGGGCAAATACGCGACCCTCCCAACTGATGTTTTGAGAATGCGATGCTGCACAGGAGTTTCGACCTGCCGTGCAATCCCCTCGCTCGGTTCGTCCTCGCCCCCTCCCAGCACCCCCAACTCCCAGGTTTCCTTGCTGCCCCGCAGTCCCCACCTGCGGCTTCTTGTTTTCCAAGGCAAGGCGGCGCCAGCCCGGCTCCAAGGCCCACGCGCTGGGTGTACAAGCCCAAAGCCCAGTAATTAGCGACGCATTTACAGATCGCATATCTTGCCGCAACGCCTCTCCCACAGCAAGATAGCCTGCATGTCGTGAAGATGGTATCCTTATGGGCCGGACTTTGTCAAGGCGCAGATCCCAGGCACATGAACGTCACATCCGCACAGCCAATGAACAAGGGTGAACCAGAGGCCGAAAACTACCCGTCGTAATGCTTCAGGGTTTGGAGGGCCCTCACGAGCTGTGCTTGCATAGTTCTAAATTCAAAGCAAAAACTCGAAAGTGGTGTGTATGGCCATACACTTAAGTGCGCAGTTTGGCCATAAGTATGTCGCAGGCTTTTGGCCGGCTCATCGATAGCTCCAGAACCTCGTTTAAAACACAGGGATTGCACACCCTCTCACAGGGACAGTCTCTCTCTATACAGATGTAATGTAAACCATAATGTAGGCAACTGTGCGTCTTGCTGTTCTTTGGTATCTTGGTGTTTGGAAAGATAAGCGCTCCACGGTGGCCGAAGCAGCTGCCTGCTCCTATCTTTGTAACAACTAACGGACGTTGGCTGCATCCAATGCTCGCCTTCCTTGCAAACCTGCCGTCGGAACGCAACGACGCCACGACAGAGTTTACGAAAATGAAAGCCGCAGGTGGTGCAAACGCAGGTGAGTCGTTTGTGTGCCCATGTGGTGCCTCTTGAGTAATGTTGCCCGCAATTCATAGAGGCACGTACTCTTGCATATTATCGATGTGCGCGCAAAGCGCCAAAGTCTACCCCTGTCTGCCCTCCGCTTTCTTCTGCAGGCGCAGAGGCTGGCCCTGGCCCTGGCGTTGCGGCAGCTGCTGGTGAGCTTGCTTGCTGTTGTCGCGTCTCCCTGGCTTGTTGGGGGCATATCACTTGCACTGGGGCTAGCCAGCTGTATGGTTCGGGCCGTCTTTTTCGGCCACGCAGCTGCGGGCTGTGCGGTCGGGTTGCTTGCCGCATTGTCAGTCGGGGCTTCCTGGGTGCTGTGTTCGGAGGGGTCGTTGCATTGCGCATTCGTGTTGGTAATTCTATGCACACTCTCACTCCCCTGACGTCTAGGTGGTGGTGCGGGCGGCGTGGTGGCCTGTGGCTGAGCAGAGCTGGAGTGACCCCCCGTCTGAGGCAGTTGATTGGTAAGCTTGCAGCGCCTGTATCATTCAGAATACAACTGCAGCATGGTCGACAGCATGCAGCACAAGCACTGTGGCCCTAGCGCCTGTGGGAAGCCAGGAGGCATCATGCTGTCGGGGCTGCTGACCCAGGAACACCCAGCACCGGTTGCTTAGTGCTGCCCACTGTCAGGCCACCGGAGTTTTTGACCCAGGAGCACCTTTCCTGGTCCGGCCCCACCACGTTCATCAGCTCCGCCCTGGTGGTGATGGCCGCCGCTGGCCTAGCCGGCGGCAGCAGCGGCAGTGTTTTTACCGAGAGCGCAGACCACCACGTGATTCGCCGTACGTCGTCGGTCCTTGGCAGCAACCCGGGGATGCTGCCCTCATTGGACGGCATGCCGGAGGCAATCGAGGATGAGGAGGGAAGGCGGACGACGGTTCCAGAGAGGACGGCGGCCTGTGCGACTCAACGGTATGGCGCTGACTACTAGCGACGGTGGCGCGATGGCAACATCGATGGCAGGGCGGCAACACTGTACGGCACGGACCGGGCCGTCGGCGGCGCGCCGTCGCCGTACTGGCCCTGCGGCGTGGTGGACGCCTCTACCTGTGTTCTGTATTCTGGCGCCGCGCCGCCGGTTGGCAGCGGCGGGCAGCAGACTTTGGGTCTACACGTTTGTCCTCTGGTATCTAGGAACGAAGAAGCACAGGGCGAAGGCCGTGGGAAGCAGCAGGGATCTAGCGGCCGCGAAGGCGCTGAAGGCGGGGCCACGACACGGGGTGGGACCAACGAGTGGCCGGTGCACAGCACTTCCCGAGGAGGAGGCAGGGGTTTAGGGTTTAGGGGAAAGGCTTGCACCCGGAGGCGTGGCAGAAGACCCGGGCGGCTGAAAGGTTCGGCAGAGTGCGTTCCGGAAGCAGGACCCAGTCCCGTAAGAAGCAGGCATTGGCGGCCGAAGACGAGGGGCCTGACTGGCACGGCGCTGTTGCTGTGGTTGCTGAGGGGGGCAGGGCAACGTTGGTGGCAGCGGGGATGCCATGAACACCGGTTACACGACATGGATAGGATAGCTAGCGCATTGGCTTCGGACACCTAGTTGTGGGCCCATGCTGGAGCACTAGGATTGAGGACTGAGAACCCTATGCAGGCGGCATTTCATCGGTCGTTTGAAGGAAAGGACACAAACAAATGTGCGGTAACGTGCAGCGCGTAAGACGGAGAAACGGGTTGGCGGAATGGGACGTGGTGAGGCGAGATGCAATGTAGTTCTTCTCCGTCCCAGCCCGGATACTGACCGTTATTGTGGAGACGTGGTTTGTTACCAAGCGGCGCCAGCGAGCTTGAAGAGTGTGAGGCGCGGCCCAGTGCTGTTGGCGGAGTCAGTGGTCAATGGGGGCACTGGGGCCCGGCGCCAGGGCGAGGTGACGGCGACAAGCGCCCATTTTGACATGGCGGCCGAGAGAGTCGAACTGCGACGACGGAAACAGGAGGAGTAGCGTTGTGGCACAAGACGTGCACCGCCTCATCGTTGTTTCGCGTTCATCCGTGCGCTGCAAGGTGGTCGGTCACGAATCTCTCGCTACAATACCTGCACACCGCCGGTTTGGGAATGTACCTGTGTTCGCGCAATGCTTTCACATACACTGTATCCATGGCGACGAGTGAGCCTCTCACTCGTTAATATGCTCGAACCAGATTTCCTAACGGAGGAGCGGAGTCCTAACGCTCCTCCGTTGGGACTCCCAACCGCAGGTTTGGGAAAACGTACGGCAGCCTCGTGCAGCATGAGATCAACGATGCTTCAGGTTATATTGCGTAGGCGGAATGGACAGTCTTTCTTGCAATGTTTTCGATACGGTAATAATGCCTTTCATTGCCGAGTGAGTTGAGAGCCACCATGCTGGTTGTGTGAGGCGCCTCATAAGCGGTATTTTTGGATCCTGCTCCGAAAATTGGTTTCTAAGCGGTCGTAGGGCCCTCAGACGTGGGTTGGCGCGCAGGTTTGTTCGTAGGTGAAACGGCCCGCGGGCTTCTTTAGAATGCCTTTCGTTGCTAGGGTCCCCTTAACTGTTTTCATTCTCAGGGAATCATTTTCAGCGACCGGTTTTGGCGGGACCGGGCTCACGCGCGACCTAAGTGTATTTATGAACTTGTTTCGCCCGCCCGCCCCTCCCTTTTTGTTTTGGGCCCTGATTGCTGTCTGGTTTATTTCGTGCTTCGCGTTTGTTGGTCGTCCCACGGGGGGGAGTTGAGAGTTTAGGATTGCTGAGAGCAGAGCGGCACCGGGGCAGCGCCCAAGGGGCGCGGGCCGGCCTGCCACATCGCAGGTGTGAGGATAGAGGTGCAAAGACCCGGGGGGGCCGCACACTTCCCCCATCCCACACGTCGCCCTCTCGTGGTTGTCTGGGATTAGGGGTGGGCAGTTGTTCTGGTTGCATCGTGGCGGCGCTCCACTGGTCCTCCGGTTGCGGGCCTGCTAGGTGTGTTGGTTGTCGATTGCTGGTAGGGGAGTCATACAACGCAATTTCCCCTGGGGTGCTGGCTGCTGCTGTTTTTGACTCTAGACTGTTGACCGGTGTCTTAATGGTTTGCCATTCACGCGGTGCGGCTGGATTCCTGTCTCTTTCGTCTCCTTCATTGTGCGGCGATGTGCCCGGTGGTTCTGGTTTTGGTGTGAAGCCGGTAGGAGTTGCCTAACTTTCATCAGTGTACATGGCGCTTGCAGCCTTGCACCATACCTGGTCCAGGCAGACGAGGAAGGTAACATAAATATTATCCAAGGGTCTTGATTCCGATAGGTTGGGTCATGTGGTCGCTCCGAACCCCAATTTAAAGCCGAGGGATGGCTGCAGTAACTGTTACAGTGGGCCCCAGACCATAAGGTAGAGCCATCGGGCGCATCGCCTGACAAACTGAAAGAGACGCACGAAGAAGATAGCAGCGGCACCTACCCACCCAGATATGATGCACCGCCACCGCCACATAGGGCCACCATCGCCCCCCGCACATGGGAGTTGGGAACCTCCTCATCCGTGAGCCGCCACCACCCCTCCTTGGAGAAGTTGCACAAGTCCTAACGCATCCCCTGCCACAGCCGCCGGAACGCGCCTTGCAGTGCAGGCGTTACCAAGTGTAGGTCGGAGGCCACCCCTGCCCGTCCTCGCAGCGTCTCTCGAACAAACAGGTCATGCGCGGCCGAGTGAACCGCCACCCTTTCAGACAGTTGCACAAGCGCAGCCACTCGCACTGACATACTCCAAACCGGAACAGGCGGCCAACCCTCAAGCCGCCACCCGATGGCTGGCTTCGCTCAAATTGTGATCCTTTTCCGTCTTACTTTCGATACGTGCCTGCTCATTGCTTGGCTGGCTAGCTGAGAGGCTGGTTGACTGGCTGGCGGGCTGATTGACTGCCGTGGTGTCGTACACGCCTCAGCCGCGCTGCCGCTGCGCCGCCGCACGATAATCCACGTACACCTACGTCCTATGGAAGGCAGGTGGCAGCGGCGGCAGGGGGGCGAAAACACAACTTGGCACCCGTAGTACGCCAAGGAAACGAAATGCGGTGAGGGGACCGCCCAGTTGGCGTGCCTAAACCAAAACCTCGCAGCGGCGGCGATCCCATTGTCGTACAGCAGTCCAAGCAGCGCCTCAGCCGCGCTGCCGCTGCGCCGCCGCAGGTGGACGCATACGATCGCGCCCTCCCCGCCCTACCACGATCGCGCCCTCCCCGCCCTACCACGAGCGAGGGCCCCCGCTCGCTGCTGGCTTCCAAGTGTTGCGCCAGCACCCTACCCGTTGCAGCTAGGTAGCCCTCACGGCGGTTGAAGATGACGTGGGCCTGGTCTGCTACGGGGTCCGGGGACATATGGGGAAGGTCGGCACTAGCATCACAAGCGTCTTGCAAGTCGTCGCAACCGCTGCTAGCTGATGACGCCAGGTCTGTCCCGTGGTGCCACCTGCCACGCCCCACGGCCCAATGCCATCGTCCTACCGCAACGATGCGTGACGTGTGTATGTAAACGTTGAGCCCGACAGGGTGGTCTAGGCTGCACGTATGGGTATGTATTATGTGCCGTACGCTTCGCACCAAGCCGTTCCAGGCATTGCAGAAGCGGGATGCACCTTCGTCCCCGGACCGCCCGGTTGTCCCGGGATGGCCCGGCGTCCTCACGAATCTCCATCCCCAGCGATCAATGTTCCAGAGTAAATGGCGTTGATAAACACCGTCATCCCGTTGTGTAGTCTGGGTCCCTCCCACCTGATTTCCACCTGGCGCTTGCCCAGTCGAACCTTGCAACTCACGACGATCCTGGTCCCAGCCCATTTGTATCGAAGACGATGCTGCCCGTAGATCTGCCAGCTGCACGGTGGGGCCACGTAAGGACCGACTCACCCGACAGCTGAAGGGCGTCCCACGTGCTGCTTCATTCGGACCACATGGCCCACACTCAACTGCGCCTCAAAGCTGGCGAAAGCGTTTGATAGGGACCGACACGCGCTAGCATACCATGCCCATCCTCCGCCTCATCTCATAGCTCCAGTAGCTGTGAGTCCACAATCCAGTCGCCGCTCTCACCGACCCCAGCGTCCCTGCAACCTGCTTGCACAGGGAATGTGCAAGGCCCATGCATGGCAGCAGTTTGGAGGGACTGGTTCGCACACACTTCCACCTAATGTTCGGTGGCCCCCGGTTTCTTCCGACCAGGACCACAGCTCAGCGCAGCTACCCAAAGCGAGCAACTGCCCCCTGGTGCACCGCTGCTGCATGATATCCCGTCAGGGTTGCTAGGTGCCACGCTTCATCGCACCGCTACTCATCTGCTTGCTTCGCTTCCCCAAGCTACACACAGGTTCGACCCACCTCCAACGGGGCGTGACGGCCTGGCGAAGCAAGGCATGTCGGCACCATTGTGTGCAAGTTTATAATCCATTGGCAGAACATAGTTTATTCATTAGCAGCACATGGCTGGGCGCTGCCTGTGCCTGGGGAGCTAGGCGATGTAGGCTTGATCCTGTCCAATCGCTTGTTGTGCAAGAGCACTGAAGACGCCTGCTGAAGAAAACGAATGCGACAAACGATATAATATATCAGCGGTACTAGGTGATGCGTCCACAGCACCTTCAAGCTCGCAAGCTTGACGTTGACTGCGCCTAGTATGCTCGTAGTGTCCAGAAGGAAGGTAACAATAAATGGATGACCATTCCGTTCACATGCGCATCATATGCCTCATAGAGCTCAACGTCCGGGATAAGTCTAGCTGGCGTACCCAATGCCGTACCAAGAACTCGTGCCGTTGTGAATCCGGATGAGCACCGACAGCAGGTTTAGGGTCTGAGAGACCAGGGCCGCTCTGCACCCAACACCGACGTATGATTCCCTCTATGCAAGGCGTGCAGCCCGTGCTCATACGTTTCACCCAGGATGCTGCCCTGATGTCACCGTCACTGTCACTATATGGTGCAGAACCCGCCAGCCTGCGCTCGGGCGGGCTGGGTGGCAGCACTTGACGGGGCTCGCAGCCGGTGACAGGCGATCAAAAGCATCAGAAACTGAAATGCTTGGCAACAAGCACACACACACGTGCGTGCGCAACACCAGCGACAGCACGCATATGGAATCTCGTCGCGCCGACCCCGAGCTCGTCGTTCACTACTTATCTGGGTAGAGTTTACGGCAAGCAAGCTGCGACCTACCCCCAACCAATACCCAGCAGCAAACCGCGCCCCGCAACCAAAACCACGACTACTTGCGACCGATGCCGTACGCTCGGGAATCCGCAGGTTGCGTGCTGGCGCAAACCCGTCCTTTCTCGACCATCGCCCTGTCTCGCTCCGGTCCGCTTTCGGCCCTCCCGGCTGCCCACTCCCAAATCCTTTTTACTTGTCTTCCAAGTGCCGACCCACGGGTTGGCCCTCACTCCCCCACGCGTCGCGGCAGCTGCACCGGGCTGTTGTACTGGGGCCGGAACATGCTGCGGACGATGAGGCCCAACGGGACCCGCTCACCTCCCGATGACGTCAGCGCCTCCCACGCGGTGCCGTGCATCAGGTGGCTCCAGCCGTGCGCCGCGACGCCGGCTGCCAGCGCCACCCGGGCGCTGATGGAGCGGGTGGCCTCCCAGCCGGGAGTGCGTCAGGCCTGGAGCGAGGGTGAAGAGGGAATCCGTGTGTGGGCGGCGGAAGGGGAGCTACATAAAAGAACCGTTGATTCGACATGGGAATTGTGGCGGGTGCATAGCCTTTGGACACCTGGACCGAAAAACCGTTTGAAACACAGTTTTGAGATGCATGCTGGAGAACTGGGTTGGGGATACTACCGGTAAAGCTGAAGGTCGAAATATGACCTTAAGCGTCGAACCTTTAGCGGGGAGGGGTGGGGGTGGGGGCGGCTGCTGGCGGTTAATTTCGAGTTGAGGCGCGACACTGCTGCGCACTGTGTCCATCACTTGTGCCGCATTCCGGCTGGGGCTGGCAGCGCAACTCCTCCATGGGTTGACCCAATCCAGACACAACGGAGGCTACGTGCACGTGCACGGACTGCCACGGACAGCGCACGTACCCCCTCACGAGCCGCCGACCCCAACCTCATCCATCGAGCCCGCCCGCGTCCCCTCCGCCCCCCTGCCCTGTCGGTGTGTGGGTTTCCTCGCTGCCACCCTGGCCCTCCTCCGCCTCTCACCCTGCCCACCCGCTCCTTCCCTGGCCCTCCCACCCCTCCGTGGCCCTCTCTCCCTCCCCCCCCGGCCCTGCCTCACCCTGGCGCAGGCTGTCCTCCCCAATCATGTCGGGTAGCGCCTCCGCCACCGCCACCAGCATCTCCTCCATCTTGAGCGTAGGGTTGCTCATCGGGGGAGGTGAAGGGGCGCTGCTGCGGGTCACCTCCTTTGCCATCCCCCACCCACCCACCACCACCTCCAGAAGCTGACCGTCGTCCGACTCCTCCCTGCAGGCGAAGCGGGTCGAGGCGGCGGTGGCGGCAGCGGAGCCGATGGACACTCCTAGCGTGCATCCTGCCATCGGCCGGACTGCTCATTACTCAGTCCGAAGGTAACCAGCAGCAACGCGGACTACCTTCTCTGTATCCGTCCTGGTCGCCTAGGGCCAACGTGCCCATCACGCTTGCACAGGTTCACGCAGTGGCACAGCCCCGAAGTGCACTTCGCACCAAACTAGCAGAAGTGGGACTGCCCGTTCGTCCCGGGACTGATCGGCGCCCTCACGGATCTCAATCCCCGAACAATGTGTGAAAAGGAAATGGCGTTGATAAACACCGTCATCCTGTTTGAAGTCTGGTTCCCCCAACCCAAGCAACACCCAGCAGCCAACTACTGCGCCCGCAACCAACACCACAACTTGCCAACCGCTGCCGTACGCAACACCCCAGCTGAAGTCCTCCAGAATCCATGCAGCGCCATCGGCGCCCATTTAAGAACCTCCCAACAGCCGAACTACCGAGTACCAACGCGCACGGCGTTCCCACAACCCTTACCACCTGCCCTCTTTCCGCAGCGCCACCAGCGCTAGAAGTCAAGCAAGTCCCGCATACAGCAGGCGCCTCTGCTGGCGAGCTTATGCAAGCAATGTCCAAAGCCACAGAGCGCGTGGAAGGTCCAGTGTCCTGCACTGCGCTTGCGACCTTCCACCCCCCCCGCGCTCCACCATGGCGGCTGCCAGCCTGGTGAGGCGGCCAAGGTGACACGGCAACTAGCCTGCTGACGAAGACGCGGCCAGGGCAAATACGCGACCCTCCCAACTGATGTTTTGAGAAAGCGATGCTGCACAGGAGTTTCGACCTGCCGTGCAATCCCCTCGCTCGGTTCGTCCTCGCCCCTCCCAGCACCCCCAACTCCCAGGTTTCCTGCTGCCCCGCAGTCCCCACCTGCGGCTTCTTGTTTTCCAAGGCAAGGCGGCGCCAGCCCGGCTCCAAGGCCCACGCGCTGGGTGTACAAGCCCAAAGCCCAGTAATAGCGACGCATTTACAGATCGCATATTTTGCCGCAACGCCTCTCCCACAGCAAGATAGCCTGCATGTCGTGAAGATGGTATCCTTATGGGCCGGACTTTGTCAAGGCGCAGATCCCAGGCACATGAACGTCACATCCGCACAGCCAATGAACAAGGGTGAACCAGAGGCCGAAAACTACCCGTCGTAATGCTTCAGGGTTTGAGGGCCCTCACGAGCTGTGCCTGCATAGTTCTAAATTCAAAGCAAAAACTTCGAAAGTGTGTGTATGGCCATACACTTAAGTGCGCAGTTTGGCCATGAGTATGTCGCAGGGCTTTTGGCCGGCTCATCGATAGCTCCAGAACCTCGTTTAAAACACAGGGATTGCACACCCTCTCACAGGGACAGTCTCTCTCTATACAGATGTAATGTAAACCATAATGTAGGCAACTGTGCGTCTTGCTGTTCTTTGGTATCTTGGTGTTTGGAAAATAAGCGCTCCACGGTGGCCGAAGCAGCTGCCTGCTCCTATCTTTGTAACAACTAACGGACGTTGGCTGCATCCAATGCTCGCCTTCCTTGCAAACCTGCCGTCGGAACGCAACGACGCCACGACAGAGTTTACGAAAATGAAAGCCGCAGGTGGTGCAAACGCAGGTGAGTCGTTGTGTGCCCATGTGGTGCCTCTTGAGTAATGTTGCCCGCAATTCATAGAGGCACGTACTCTTGCATATTATCGATGTGCGCGCAAAGCGCCAAAGTCTACCCCTGTCTGCCCTCCGCTTTCTTCTGCAGGCGCAGAGGCTGGCCATGGCCCTGGCGTTGCGGCAGCTGCTGGTGAGCTTGCTTGCTGTTGTCGCGTCTGCCTGGCTTGTTGGGGGCATATCACTTGCACTGGGGCTAGCCAGCTGTATGGTTCGGGCCGTCTTTTCGCCACGCAGCTGCGGGCTGTGCGGTCGGGTTGCTTGCCGCATTGTCAGTAGGGCTGCCTGGGTGCTATGTTGCGGAGGGGTCGTTGCATTGCGCATTCGTGTTGGTAATCCTATGCACACTCTCACTCCCCTGACGTCTAGGTGGTGGTGCGGCGGCGTGTGGCCTGTGGCTGAGCAGAGCTGGAGTGACCCCCCGTCTGAGGCAGTTGATGGTAAGCTTGCAGCGCCTGTATCATTCAGCATACAACTGCAGCATGGTCGACAGCATGCAGCACAAGCACTGTGGCCCTAGCGCCTGTGGGAAGCCAGGAGGCATCATGCTGTCGGGGCTGCTGACCCAGGAACACCCAGCACCGGTTGCTTAGTGCTGCCCACTGTCAGGCCACCGGAGTTTTTGACCCAGGAGCACCTTTCCTGGCGTAGCTGGTGCGGCCGGGGCCCAAGCAAGCGCACATGCCCTAGAGACATGTCCGCATCTCGGCGTCGTCAACAATCCTGGCCCCACCGCTGCTCCATATCCGCGACCTCCGCCTCGCAGGCTGTGGTTGAGCTTCGCCGAGGCGCCCGAGATGGAGTATCCATCACGCCCGTGCTGGGCAACCGCAAGCTGTCGGGGGAGCTCGTCATCGGCCGGGTGTCGGTGTGGGTCTGTTCCAAGGTGCGATCACCCGCAGCATCACAACTGCCTCCCGCCGGCACTCACGCACTAGCTCAGTGGCGAACACTACTCCATGGAGCCTCGGGCGTCTCTATGGCACCCATGGCGTTTCGTACTCCTGTTCCTACACCACGACAGCGGGCTGACCAAGACCTTGAACCCCCACTAGCTGCTAGCGGCTTACCCTTTGACGTCGACAGCCCTGTTGATCACGGCCCGTCACCTCGGCTGGCCATTCAACTTCGGTTACACCACCGCATCGCACCACTTCAGCCCTCCCCGCCCCCGTTCTTGACCACCCTGCTCCCCCAACTGCAGCTACCAGCACCCCGCGGGGATGGGTATGGGCGCTGGTAGCTGCCCCTCCGTGCCGCCCTTTCCGCCGCCGCCGTCTGTCTCCGGGCCATGGTCCGGCCCCACCACGTTCATCAGCTCCGCCCTGGTGGTGATGGCCGCCGCTGGCCTAGCCGGCGGCAGCAGCGGCAGTGTTTTTTACCGAGAGCGCAGTCCACCACGTGATTCGCCGTACGTCGTCGGTCCTTGGCAGCAACCCGGGGATGCTGCCCTCATTGGACGGCATGCCGGAGGCAATCGAGGATGAGGAGGAAGGCGGACGACGGTTCCAGAGAGGACGGCGGCCTGTGCGACTCAACGGTATGGCGCTGACTACTAGCGACGGTGGCGCGATGGCAACATCGATGGCAGGGCGGCAACACTGTACGGCACGGACCGGGCCGTCGGCGGCGCGCCGTCGCCGTACTGGCCCTGCGGCGTGGTGGACGCCTCTACCTGTGTTCTGTATTCTGGCGCCGCGCCGCCGGTTGGCAGCGGCGGGCAGCAGACTTTGGGTCTACACGTTTGTCCTCTGGTATCTAGGAACGAAGAAGCACAGGCGAAGGCCGTGGGAAGCAGCAGGGATCTAGCGGCCGCGAAGGCGCTGAAGGCGGGGCCACGACACGGGTGGGACCAACGAGTGGCCGGTGCACAGCACTTCCGAGGAGGAGGCAGGGGTTTAGGGTTTAGGGGAAAGGCTTGCACCCGGAGGCGTGGCAGAAGACCCGGGCGGCTGAAAGGTTCGGCAGAGTGCGTTCCGGAAGCAGGACCCAGTCCGTAAGAAGCAGGCATTGGCGGCCGAAGACGAGGGGCCTGACTGGCACGGCGCTGTTGCTGTGGTTGCTGAGGGGCAGGGCAACGTTGGTGGCAGCGGGGATGCCATGAACACCGGTTACACGACATGGATAGGATAGCTAGCGCATTGGCTTCGGACACCTAGTTGTGGGCCCATGCTGGAGCACTAGGATTGAGGACTGAGAAACCTATGCAGGCGGCATTTCATCGGTCGTTTGAAGGAAAGGACACAAACAAATGTGCGGTAACGTGCAGCGCGTAAGACGGGAGAAACAGGTTGGCGGAATGGGACGTGGTGAGGCGAGATGCAATGTAGTTCTTCTCCGTCCCAGCCCGGATACTGACCGTTATTGTGGAGACGTGGTTTGTTACCAAGCGGCGCCAGCGAGCTTGAAGAGTGTGAGGCGCGGCCGAGTGCTTGGCGGAGTCAGTGGTCAATGGGGGCACTGGGGCCCGGCGCAGGGCGAGGTGACGGCGACAAGCGCCCATTTCTGACATGGCGGCCGAGAGAGTCGAACTGCGACGACGGAAACAGGAGGAGTAGCGTTGTGGCACAAGACGTGCACCGCCTCATCGTTGTTTCGCGTTCATCCGTGCGCTGCAAGGTGGTCGGTCACGAATCTCTCGCTACAATACCTGCACACCGCCCGGTTTGGGAATGTACCTGTGTTCGCGCAATGCTTTCACATACACTGTATCCATGGCGACGAGTGAGCCTCTCAATCGTTAATATGCTCGAACCAGATTTCCTAACGGAGGAGCGGAGTCCTAACGCTCCTCCGTTGGGACTCCCAACCGCAGGTTTGGGAGAACGTACGGCAGCCTCGTGCAGCATGAGATCAACGATGCTTCAGGTTATATTGCGTAGGCGGAATGGACAGTCTTTCTTGCAATGTTTTCGATACGGTAATAATGCCTTTCATTGCCGAGTGAGTTGAGAGCCACCATGCTGGTTGTGTGAGGCGCCTCATAAGCGGTATTTTTGGATCCTGCTCCGAAAATGGTTTCTAAGCGGTCGTAGGGCCCTCGGACGTGGGTTGGCGCGCAGGTTTGTTCGTAGGTGAAACGGCCCGCGGGC
>BDSL01000298.1:0-28250 GCA_003116995.1 Yamagishiella unicocca | reverse complement strand
GGCGGGGCGGCGGGAGGGAGGGCAGCGGGCGGCAGCGCGGCCGGGGGAGGGCAGCGGGCGGCAGGGCGGCCGGAGGGAGGGCAGCGGCGGCGGGGCGGCGGGAGGGAGGGCAGCGGGCGGCAGCGCGGCAGGCGGCAACACGGGGGGACGGCACCGCCCGCGGGCGGCAGCACGGGGGACGAGAGCGCGGCCGGAGGGAGGGCAGCGGGGGCAGGGCGGCCGGAGGGAGGGCGCGGGCGGCAGCGCGGCGGAGGGCGGCAGCGGGCGGCAGCGCGGCAGGCGGCAACACGGGGACGAGAGCGCGGCCAGAGGGAGGGGCAGCGGGGGGCAGGGCGCCCAGCGGCAGCACGGGGGACGGCAGCGCCGCGGGAGACAGCACGGGGGACGGCAGCGCGGCCGGAGGGGGGCAGCGGGCGGCGGGGCGGCGGGAGGGAGGGCAGCGGGCGGCAGCGCGGCCGGAGGGGAGGGCAGCGGGCGGCAGGGCGGCCGGAGGGAGGCAGCGGGCGGCGGGCGGGCGGGAGGGGCAGCGGGCGGCAGCGCGGCAGGCGGCAACACGGGGACGGCACCGCCGCGGGCGGCAGCACGGGGGACGAGAGCGCGGCCGGAGGGAGGGCAGCGGGGGGCAGGGCGCCCAGCGGCAGCACGGGGGACGGCAGCGCCGCGGGAGACAGCACGGGGGACGGCAGGGCGGCCGGAGGGAGGGCAGCGGGCGGCGGCGGCGGGCGGGAGGGAGGGCAGCGGGCGGCAGCGCGGCCGGAGGAGGGCAGCGGGCGGCAGCGCGGGAGGAGGCAGCGGGCGCAGCAGCCGACGGAAGCGGACCAAGCAGGGAGGAAAGGAGGGCGGCGAAGCAAAGAGGAGAAAGGAGGGAGGGGCCAGGCCAGACAGCGGCAGCAGCGACCAGGGAAGGGCGGGACGGAGGGGGAGGAAGGAGGGAAAGGGAGAGGCCACGGCGGCGCAGGGGGCAGCCACACAAGGGAAGGCGGGAGGGACAGAGGAAAGGCGGGGGAGACAAGGGAAGACGGCGGGGGACAAGGGGAAGGCGGGGAAGAGAAAGGGCACCCGCCGCCGGGGGGCAAACGGGCACCCGCACAAAACGGGGCACACGGGCACCCGCCGCCGCGGGGGAACGGGCACCCGCAGAAAGCGGGGCACACGGGCACGCGCCGCCGGGGCAGAGCGGGGACCCGCGGGCAACCAAAACAAGGGGCGCGAAGGGCCCGGACGCGCGCGCGCAGGCAGCCGCAGCAGGCGGCGAACGCGGCGGCGACGGACAGAAGGGCGGCAAGAAGCGCAGACCCGGCGACCACGACGGCCGGGGAGGGCAGGCAGGGGCGCAGGAGGGCGACGGCGGGGCGGGGAGGGCCGGCAAGCGCAGGGGCCGGCAAGGCCCGAACCCGAAAGGGCACCCGCCGCCGCGGGGCAAACGGGCACCCGCACAAAGCGGGGCACACGGGCACCCGCCGCCCGGGCGGAGCGGGGACCCGCGGGGGCACGGGGACGCGCCGCAGAGACGCAGCGGGCGACACCGGCGCCCACCACCCACACACAGCGGGGAAGAAGGGCACCGGCGGCCCACACACGGCGGGCCACGGGGGCACCGGCAGAGGCGCCCGGCAGCCAGGGGCGGAGGCAAGGAGGGAAGCAAGGCACGGGCGGACCGGGAGAGGGGGGAGGGGACCCGGGAGAGGGAGAAGCGACAGGAGCAGAGGACGCCCAGCAGGGAGGAGGCAGCAAGAACAGAGGGCGAGCGGAGGGGCGCGGCAAGCGGCCACGACCGGGGGCGGGCGGAGGAGGGAGCGGGGGGGACGACCCGCAGGAAGAGGGACGCCGCAGGAGGAGCAAAGGAACGGGGCAGCGCCGGCAGGCGCCGCGGGGGCAGCCAAAGGAACAGGACGGCGAGCGCCAGGCAGAGGCCAGGGACACAGCAGAGAAGCGGGAACGCGGCAGCGACGCGGGCAAGAAGCGGCAGAAGAGCCGGGCAGGGGCGGCCAAGACGGGGACGAAGAGGACGGGGGGGAAGGAAGCCAGCAAGAAGGCAGGGGGGGGGGAACCAGCCCGGCAAACCGGGGAGGGGCCCGGCAGGGAGCAGGCCAGGCACACAGACCGGGGGCCAGACCAAGCGGAGGGGGCCGGGAGGCCCCGGGCACCAGGGCGGGGACGGGGCCCCAGGAAGCCACCAGGCGGGCAAGCGGGACCACGCGCGGAAAGAAGGGAACAAGGAGCGGGCGGAGGACCAAGGCAGGCGGGGGGGGCGGCACCGAAGGGGGGCGGCGGCAGAGGGGGCCGGGCGAGGGGGGCCGGCGGCAGGGGCACACAGGGCACGCGGGAGAGGCCGGGAGCCCGGGGGCCGGGGCGCCACGGAGCCACGGGGACGGGCAGCAGGGCGCAGGGGGGGGAGGAGACCCACCCAGGGGAGGCGCGGAGCGCCCAGGGCGCAGCAAGGGGCAAGGAACCGGGCCCGCCGCCGCCGGGACAGCAGCGGAGGCGGAGGCGGCGGAGGCGGCGGCCGGGACAGCAGCGGACGCGAAGGCGGAGGCGGCGGCGGCCGGGACAGCAGCCAACGCCCAGCCCGCACCGCCGCCGCCGCCCAGCCCGCCGCCGCCGCCAACGCCCAGCCCGCCCCCGCCGCCGCCGCCCAGCCCGCCGGCGCCGCCACCAGGACAAGGGCAGGGGGCGGCGGGCGGCGGCACGAACGCCGCCGCCGCCGCCGGAGAGGAAGGGGGGCCGCCACCGGGCGCGGCGGGAGGGGGGGACCGGCGCAGGGCCCCGCCAGGCAGGCAGGCGGACCCCCGGGGGACGAGGCAGCGACCGCGCGGGGGCCCAACACGCGGCGCGCGAGGGCCGCCGCCGCCGCCGGAGAGGAAGGGGGCCGCCGCCAGGCGCGGCGGGAGGGGGGGCCGGCGCAGGGCCCCGCCAGGCAGGCAGGCGGACCCCACCGGGGACGAGGCGGCGACCGCACGGGGGGGCGAACAGACGCAGGGGAGCGCGAGACGGGGAGGGGCGGCGGGGAACACGCGCCCGCGAGGGGGGCGGAAGCCACGAAGGAGGGGGCGGCAGGAGGGCCGGGGACCAACCGCGGGGGGCGGGGGGAAGCCGCACCGACGAACGCGGACACGGGGGGCACGGAGGGACCGGCCGCCCCCCAGCCCGGCACGGCCCGCCCCCCCGCAGGGGCAGGCGCGGCGGGCCGCGGCGGCGGCGGGGGACGCGGCAGGACGGCCGGGGCGCGGCGCGCACGGCAGACGGGCGACGCCCGCCGCCGGCGCGGAGGGCCGGAGGCAGCACCGCCGCCGCCGCCGCCGCCACCGCCGCCACCACCGCAGCGGCGGCGCGCAGGCCGCCGCCGCCGCCACCGGAGCGGCAGGGCGGCCGCGGCCGGGGGACCGCGCGAGGGGCGGGCGCGCAGGCGCCAGGCAGGCAGGCGGACCCACCGGGGACGAGGCGGCGACCGCACGGGGGGCCGAACAGACGCAGGGGAGCGCGAGACGGGGAGGGGCGGCGGGCGAACACGCGCCCGCGAGGGGGCGGAAGCGCGAACGAGGGGCGGCAGGAGGAGCGGGGACCAACCGCGGGGGGGGGGGGCGGAGCCGCACCGACGAACGCACGGGGGGGGGGGGGAGGGGGCGCGACACGGGGGCACGGGCGGGAGGCCGCCCGGGCGGCGCGGCGGGGGCACGAGACGGGGGCGGCGAGCCGCCCGCGCGGGGGGGGCAGCCGGGAGGAGGGGCGGGCGGGCGGGGGGGGCGGGCAAGGGACGGCACCCGGAAGGCAGCGGGCGGCCGCGCGAGGGCCGCCGGCACCGCGGACGGACCGGCCGCCCCCGGCCCGGGGCGGCCCGCGCCCCCCCCGCAGGGGCAGGGCGGCGGCCGCCGCGGGCGGCGGGGGACGCGGCAGGACGGCCGGGGGCGCGGCGCGCAGGGAGGGCAGGCGCGCGACGCCCGCCGCCGGCGCGGAGGGCCGGAGGCAGCGCCGCCGCCGCCGCCGCCGGCACCGCCGGCACCACCGCCGCGGCGGCGAGCACGCCGCCGCCGCCGCCACCGGAAAGGCAGGGCGGCCGCGCCGGGGCGGCGGGCCGGAGGCAGCGCCGCCGCCGCCGGCACCGCCGGCACCACCGCCGCGCGGCGGCGAGGACGCCGCCGCCGCCGCCACCGGAGAGGCAGGGCGGCCGCGGCCGGGGGGGCCGCGCGAGGGGCGGGGGCACGCAGGGCCCCGCCAGGCAGGCAGGCGGACCCCGCCGGGGACGAGGGGCGACCGCGCGGGGGGCCCAACAGACGCAGGGGAGCACGAGACGGGGAGGGGCGGCGGGCGAACACGCGCCCGCGAGGGGGCGGAAGCGCGAACAAGGGGGCGGCAGGAGGAGCGGGGACCAACCGCGGGGGGGGGCGGAGCCGCACCGACGAACGCACGGGGGGGGGAGGGGGGCGCGACACGCGGGCACGGGCGGGAGGCCGCCCGGGCGGCGCGGCGGGGCACGAGACGGGGGCGGCGAGCCGCCCGCGCGGGGGGGCAGCCGGGAGGAGGGGCGGGCGGGGCGGGGGGCGGGCAAGGGACGGCACCCGGAAGGCAGCGGGCGGCCGCGCGAGGGCCGCCGGCACCGCGGACGGACCGGCCGCCCCCGGCCCGGGGCGGCCCGCGCCCCCCCGCAGGGGCAGGGGCGGCCCGCCGGCGGCGGCGGGGGACGCGGCAGGACGGCCGGGGGCGCGGCGCGCAGGGAGGGCAGGCGCGCGACGCCCGCCGCCGGCGCGGAGGGCCGGAGGCAGCGCCGCCGCCGCCGCCGCCGGCCGCCGGCACCACCGCCGCGGCGGCGAGCACGCCGCCGCCGCCGCCACCACGCAGCGCCGCCGCCGCCGGCACCGCCGGCACCACCGCCGCGGCGGCGAGGACGCCGCCGCCGCCGCCACCGGAGAGGAAGGGGCCGCGGCCGGGGGGAGCGAGGGAAGGGGGGGGGGCGCCCGGAGCGCCCAGCCGGGCGAGGGCGACAACAAGGCGCGCCGGCGGCGGGCGCAGGGCGAGGGCAAGGGGGGCCGGCAGCACCGAGGGGGGCGGGAGGCGCGGCGGCGGACCACGCGCGCCAAGCGGGGGAACGCGGCGGGCGACGGCCGGGGAAGCGCGCAGGGGGCCCCCAGGGGCCCGCAGGAGGGCAGCGACGGGCCCCACCGGAGCCCGGGGGGAGCAGCGGCGGGGCGCGGGCGGCCACCGCGGGCGCCGGGCGGGGCAGCAGGGCAGGCGCCGGCGCCCAGAGCAGGAGGGGGGGCGCACCCGGGACGGGACGGGGCAGGGCCGGCGGGAGGGGGGGGGAGCGGCCCCCCAGAGCCACCGGGCAGACGGGGGCCCAGGCGGCGGGCCCAAAGGGAGCAGAGGGGGCAGCCCGGCGAGAGCGGCGGAAGAAGAGAGGCGGGCGACGGGCCAGAGCGGGCGCCCGGGGGGGGGGAAGGGGCAGGCCGCCGGGGGGGAGAGGCACGCGAAGGGAGGCCCACCGGAGGGCGGGGGGCCCGCCGGGGCCAGGCAGGAGGCCCGGGAGCCCAGGGGGAGCCCGCCGGGGGGGAGGGGGACCGCCGGGAGCGGGGGGCCGGGCGAGCGGGGGAGCAGGAGACGGGAGCACGGCGGACGAGAGGGACGAGAGGGACGGGCGAACCGGGGGGCCGGCGGACGGGGAAGCGCAGCGGGGGCAGGCGGGGCGGGGGGAAGGCCGCGGACCGCCGCGGGCCGGCGGGGCCGGCGACGAGAGGGGGCCGCACAGAGCGGGCGCCGGGGAGGCGCGAGCGGGAGGGCAGAGGCGGGGGGAGGCGCGAGCGCAGCAAGCGCCACGGGGGGGGCAAGCGGACGCAGGAGAGAGGGACCGGCAGCCGGCCCGGGCCACCCGGCGGGCAGGGGCGGCAGCGGGGAGCGCAAGCGCAGGAGGACGCACGGGGGAGAGAGCAGGAGAGCGGGGGCAGGACGGGGGGGGGGGGAAGGAGAGGGGAGGAGGAAGGAGAGCAGAGCGGCACCGGGGCAGCGCCCAAGAGGAGAGAGGCCAAAGACGGCCCGCCCCCGCCACCAACGCCCCGCCCGGCGCGGGGGGGCGGGGAGACGAGGAGAAGCAGGGGGGGGGACAGGGGAGCAGGGCCGGGGGAAGACAGAGAAGGAAAGAACGGGGACACCAACGGGCGGCGGAACCACCGGCACGGGGAGGGCACAAGGGAGGGCCGGGACCAGCAGGGACCGCAGGGCAGGCGGAAGCGCACGAGGGGCGAACGGGGAAAGAGCAGGGGAGCGGAACACCGAGGAAGGAAGGACAGCGAAGGGCGCGGCCACAGGAGGCGGCACCGCGAAGCGAGGGAGCCGAGAGGAGCCAGACCAAAGAGGGAAGGGAGGAAGACACGGGGGGGGGCAGAGAGGCAGGGCGCAGAGGCGGGAGGGAGCGCCAGCAAGGAGGGCGGCGGGAGGGGAGACCAGGGAGACACCACAAGAAAAAACGCGGGAGCAGACAGACGGACAGGGCGGGGCGCGGACGGGAGCAGCAGACAGGGGAGCAGGAGACACAACAGGCAGGGGGGCAGGAGGAGAGGGAGGCGCCCCGCCGGGAGGGAGGCAAAGAGCACGCGCAAGGCGGGCAGCCGCACGGGGGCGGAAGCCGCGCCCACGCCCACGCCCGGGGCCGGGGACAGGGCCAGCCGGAAGAGGAAGGGGAGGCGAACAACCAAGGAACAGCGGAAGAGAGGGAGCAGGGGAAGGCGACGGAACCGGGGCAGGCAAGAGGGAGGGGCGAAGAAGGGAACAGGAGGCCCCGCCGGAGGCAACGCAGCCCCAGCACGGGCCGCGCCGGGGGAGCCCGGGCCCGCGGCCCCGGCCCGGCCCCGGCCCCGGCCCCGCGGCCCCGGCCCCGGCCAGGAGGAAGAGGAGCAGGACCAGGCGGAGGCAAAGGGGGCCGAAGGGCCGGGAGGGCAGCCGGCCGCGGCCAAGCAGGGAGCAAACAGGGGGAAGCAAAGGGGACAGAGGGCCAGCGAACAAGGGAAGAAGGCCAGGGAGGACCACGAGGAGCGAGAGGGGGCACGGAAGGAAGGAGAGCGGGGGCCGCACGGCCGGGGCGGGGGGGGGAGAAGGAAGGAGGCAGGGGCGAGGGCAGGAACCGACAAGCCAAACGCGGGGGCGGCAGGCGGGAGCAGAGCAGGCCAGGACGGAAGGGCAGCCGCACCGACCACCCGGAGGGCAGCGGACAAAGAAGGCCCAAGCGGCGCAAGGACACGCAGCACGCCCCGGGACAGAGCGGAGCAGGCCGCCGGGGGACGGGGCCCAGGAGAGGGGCCGGGCGGGGCGCCCGGGAAGGAGAGGGAGCAGACCACAGACCGCCGCCAACCGCCGCCAACGCCGCCGGCAGGAAGGACCGCAAGGGAGGAGAAAGGGGGGGGGAGCAGGCCGACGGGGCCCAGGAGAGGGGCCGGGCGGGCGCCCGGGAAGGAGAGGGAGCAGACCACAGACCGCCGCCAACCGCCGCCAACGCCGCCGGCAGGAAGGACCGCAAGGGAGGAGAAAGGGGGGGGGGAGCAGGCCGCGGGGAAGGCGGGGAAGAGGGGGAAAACGGACCAGGGCGCGGGGGGAAGGCCCGCACAGCAACAGCAGCGGCGCCAGGAGAAGGGCCGGCGAGGGGACGCGCAGGAGGCGGGAACAGCGCAGGGGGAACCAGAAGGGAACCACCCCGCGGGGGCGGCGAGGGGAAAGAAGGGAGGGGAGGAGGGGGCAAACCGACGAGACCCACAGCAGGGGAGAAGCAAGGCGGGCAGGACGGACCAGCACCCGCCGGACCGGAAGGGGAAGGGGAACGCGACCGGAGACAAGAGCGCCAGGCAGGGGAGAGGCGGCGGAGACCCGGGAAACAGCAGCGGCCGCGGGGCCGCCGGAGCGGAGGAGGACCAGCCGCACCAGCCCCAGCCCCGGGGCGGAAGGCCCAGCCCAGCCCCGGGGGCGGAAGGCCCAGCCCCAGCCCAGGAGCGGAAGGCCCGGCCCCCCCCCGGAACCCCAGCCCCAGGCCCCAGCAGGAGGAAGGCCCGGCCCCAGGGGCGGGGCGACCAGGAGCGGAAGGCCCGGGCCCAGGGGCGGGGCGACCAGGAGCGGAAGGCCCGGCCCCAGCCCCAGGAGCGGAAGGCCCGGCGGCCCCAGGGCGGGGCGGGGGGGGCGCGACCGGGAGCCAGCGGGGCGGCCCGACCGGGGGGGAAACGGCGGGGGGAAGAGAGAAAGACGAGAGAGGGGGACGACGGAGGGGGGGGAGGGGGACAGGCGGGCGGACGGAGGCGAGGGGAGGGGGGCGGCGAAGCACCGGGGAGGCAGGCGCGGGGGGGAGCGGCGGGAGGGCAGGGAGGCCAGGGGGCGGCGGGGGGCGGAGGGCGCGCGCGGGGGGCGCGCGACGAGGGGCGGGCGGCGACGGGGCGCGGGGCCGAGAGGCAAGGGGACGCGGGCGGGGCGGGCCGGGGGCGGGGGGGGGGGGAAGGACGCGGACGGAGGGCGGCGGGGGGGGCCGGGAGGAGCAGGGGGGGGCGGGGGCAAAGCCGCCGCGGGGGCGGAGCGGGGAGGGCCCCCGGACCGGGGGGCCCAACGGGCGCCGGGGGGAAAGGAGCAAGGGAGCGGGCGGGGAGGGCGCCGGGGCGAGCGCGGCAGGGGACGGCGGACGGGGGGCGCGGAAGAAAGGCAGGCACGGGCCCCGGGACGGCGCCAGGGCCGGACGGGCCGGGCGAGGCCGCGGAAGCGGGGGACGGCGAGGAGCGGGCGCGGGGAGCGGGAAGCGGGGAGCCGGGACGGGGGGCGGGGGGGCGGGGGGGGCGGGGGGGGGGGGGCGGGGGCGGGGGCGGGGACCGCGGGCAGGGCGCGCGGGGCGCGGCGGGCAGGGGACACGAGGGAAGACGGGGGGAGGGGCGCCGAAGCAAAGGCCGAGGCCGAGGCGGGCGCCGGGGCCGGGCCGGGCGGCGCGGCGGGCGGGCGAGGGGGGGAAGGCCCGGGAGGGAGGGGGGCGCCGGGGCGGGGGGAGGGGAGACACAAGAGAGGGGACAGAGGCGGAGGCCGGGAGCGGGACATCGGGAAAAGCGGCCCGGAGAGGGGAGCGGGGGCCGCCGCGGCGGAGAGGGGCGACGCAGGGGGCAGCAGAAAAAAGCCGGGAAGTCACCCGAAACGCCGCGGCGGGGCCGCGGCGGCACAGCAGCAGCAACAGCAGCGGCGACGACGACGACGACGGCGCCGCGGCGGCCCGGCGGCGGCGGCGCCGGCGCCCCCACCACCAGCAGCGCCCCCAGGGCGGGCGCCGCCCCGACCAGCAGGAGGAGAGCCGGGGCAGCCGCCGCGCGGCCGCCGGGAGCGCGACGCCCGCCGCCGGCACCGGGGACCGGGCAGGGAGCCACCAGCAGGCGCGGCGCGGCCCGGGCCACCCGGCGGCGGCGGAGGCAGGGGCACGGCCGGGGGGAGGCCGGGCACCAGGAGGGCACGGCGGCGGCAGCCCGGCGCGGGACCCACAAGGCGGGGCCAGGGGGCGCACCCCGCGGCGCAAGCGCCGCCGCCGCGGCCGCCGGGCGCCCCGGGAGGGGCGGGCGGCCAGGCAAGAGTCGGGGGGGAGCAAAGACAACCAGGGCCCCAGGGCCAAGAAGAAAAGACACGCGCAGCCCGCGCAGGAGGAACAGCGAAGCACGCAGCGCCCCGGCCGGCGCGGCGGGCGGGAGGGGCGTGGGACGACGCAACAGGCGAACGCCACGGCACCGCACCGGAGCCGGCGGCACCCGGGGCGGCCACACGAGGACGCGCAGGGGCAAGGCCAGGGAGCCACGGGCGGGCCGAGCAGGGAACGGAGCGGGGACGAACAAGCGGCCAAGGCACAAGGGGGGCGAGCGCCACAGCAGGGCCACGAACGGCCGCCGGCAGGGCGGGCAGCAGCACGGGGCACAGCGGCGCCAAGAACGGCGCAACCAGGAGCCCAAACGGAAGCAGCGCCGGCCGGCCCGCCGCCCCGGCGGCAGCGCCGCGGGGGGGCCGGACCACAGCCGGAACAGCGGGGCGGACGCGACAGCACGCGGGCCACCCGCCCCCAGCGCCACGGGCGAACGGCGCGCCGGACCACGCAGAACCGCAGCAAAGGCGCCCGCGGCCAGGCGGGGCCGGGGCGGCCACGAAGGCCGGCCCACGGCCAGGAGCCGGCGCGCCGGGAAAGGAAGCACAGAGGAGCCGCCGCACGGCAGGGCAGCAGCGGGCGGAAACACAGCAAACGCACGCCCAGGCAGGGCGGCACAGGGCGCCGGAGCCCAGGCACAGGCGGACGCGGCAGAAGCGGCAGGCGCCGGACGCGGCACACGACAGGCCGCGGCCAGCAAGGCAGCAGGCGGACCCCCAGGCAGCGCGGACAGCGCCGACCCAAAAAGCGCACGAGCCGGCAAGGCAACACCAAGCGCGGCCAGGGCCGCGCCAGCAAGGCACGGGAACACGCGGCAAACCAGCCGGGGCCAGCGCGGGGGAAGACGCACGCGGCGGCGGCGCGGCGGCCGCGGGGGCGCCAACAGCGCCACCACAAGCGCGGGGGCCAGCGGGCGCCGCCGGCGGCCGCCAGCAGGCGGCGGCGCAGCAACGGGAGCGGCCGCGGCGGGGCCGGGGCAGCGCAGGGAGGCGGGGGGCGGGGGGCGGCAAGGGCGAGGAGGGGCAGGGGGCGGCAGCGGGCGCGGCGCCCAGACCGCGGCGGCGCCCGGAGGCCCCAGCACCACCGGCGCCCAGGAGGGCGCAGCAGAAGCACCAGCCCGGCGCCAGGGGGAAGAAGCGGCGGCCGCAGCCAAACAACAGCGCCAACAGCAGCAGCGCCACCACCGCCAGGGCCGGGGCGGGGGAGAACGAGCCGCGACACCGGGCAGAGCAGGGCGAAGACCGGGGCAAGGAGCAAGGCCAGACGCCCAGGGGCCACAAGGCGAGAAGCGTCCGCAGAGGGAAACGAACGAGAGCGGCCGCAGGCGGGGCCAGCACGACAGCAGCACCAGGAAACGCCGGAAGAACAGCAGAGAGGCGAAGCGGGCGGAAGAGAGGAGGCAGGCAGGGAGCGGAGGGGCCGAGGAGAAGGGGCCGCCGCCAGGGCCACGGCACAAAGCGAACCGGAGCAGAACAGGCAAGGGCGGGGGAACAGGAGGGGGAGAGGAACAGAAAGCAGCGACACGACAGACGGGAGCGGCCCCGGAGGGGCGGGGGGGCCCGGAGGGCGGGGAAGAACAGGCGAGGACCACGGAAGAGCGCGGCGGAACAGCGGGCGAAAGAGATAGGGCGAAGGACGAGAAGCGGGGGCGGCACGGGGCGGGAACAGGAGGAGGCGCACGGGAGCGGACAACGCAACCCACAAGCGCGAAGCCAAAAGCGCGAAGCCGGGAGGGCCAGGGCCGGCACAACGAAAGGCGGAAGCGCAGGGGGCAACGGGGGGCAGGCCAGGCGCGCCAGGGACACGGAGGAGGAGCGCGGCGGGGCAGGCGGCACGCCGGACAGGGCGAGGCCCAGCGCGCGCAGAACCCAGGGGCGGGCGAGCCACACCAAGGCCAGCAAAGGCCGGACCGCCACCGGCGGCAGGACCGGGCCGGGCCGGCGCAGGAGGGGAGGGAAGGCGCGGGGGGCGGCAAGGCGAGGAAGAGAGGCAGGGCGCGAAACGGGAGGGCGGCGCCAACCGGGACCGGCCACGGGACAGGCCCACGGGGCGACACGCGGAGGGGGCGGAACCACGGAGGGGGGCGCCACGGCGCCGCCGGGCGACGAAGCGGGACGCGCGACGCCAGCAGGCCAGGCGCAAAGAGCACGGGCGAGAGAGCCACAGCGCACCCCAGCGGGGGCGCGGGCGGCGGCGGCGGCGGCGGCGGGGGACACCAGCGGAGGAGCAGCAGCAGCAAGGGGAGGGGGAGCCGCCAGGGCCGCCAGGACGACGGCAACGGGGACGCCGCGGCGGGGGAGGACGACGGCGGCGGCACCGCCCGCGGCCGGGGCGGCCAGGGCAGCAGCAGCAGCGGAGCCGCCACCGGGAGCCGCCACGGCCACGAAAGCGGCAGCAAGCGCCGGGGGGGGGACGGGGGCGCCACCGCGGCCAAGGCCAGCGCCGGAGCGGGCGCCAGCGGGGCCACCAGCGGCGGGAAACAGGGCAAGGGACACAGCCAGAGACAAGACGGCAGCAGCGCAGGGAAGAGGAAGACAAAAGGCACAAAAGAACAGCGGGGGCCACGACGACGGACAAAGGGCAGGGCGAGCCACGCACGACGCGCGACGCGCGCGCGCCCGACGCGGACGGGGACGCACCAGGCCCGGAGCGGCGGCCGGAGGCGGGCCGCAAGGGCGGCCGCCCGCAGGGCCGCGAAGCGCGCGGGGCGCCGACAAGGAAGACAGGAGCGGAGAACGGGGAGGGGCCGCCGGGGGCGAAACACAGGGGCACGGGGGGAGAAGCCAAAGGGGGGGGGGAGCCAAAAGAGGGGCAGCGACGCGGGGAGACGGCCAGGGGGCAAGCAGGGGGGGGGGGGGGACAGACGGGGGCGGGGGGCAGACCCGGCGGGCGACAGGGAGGAACGACGCAGGGCAAGCGAGGGGGGCCGGGGGGAGGCGGGGGGGGGCAGGGCCGGGAAACAGCGGGGGAGGGAGGGACACAGCAGGGGGAGGGCGCAGCACCGGCCGCAAGAAGACACGGCGACACGGGCGAGGACACGGACCAGAAGCAGGCACGGGGAAGCCAGCAAGGGAGGGCAGAGGGCGGGGAAACCCCAGACGCGGCAGCGCCGCGAGGGGCGCCAGCAGGGGCGGCCGGCGACCACAAAGGCCGGCGAGAGGGAGGACGGCCGGGGGAAGGGGGAGAGAGCGGGGACAGACACAGGCGGAAAGACACAGGAACGAACACGCCCCCCCCCCACCCCCAAAAAACCCAACCCGAGGACGGCGCAAGGGGCACGGACCGGCAGGGGGGGCAGCCGGGCAAGGCCCGGGCAAGGAGGCGGGAAGGGAGAAGGGGGGGCCGGCGGGGGGCAGCGCAGCCCCGCCCAGAAGGAGGACACAGGCGGGACCCCCAACAGCCGGGAGCAAGCCCCGGCAGGAAGAACAACAAGGCCGGACAGGGAAGAACAAGACAAGACAGCAGCGCGAGCGAAGGCGGGCGCGAAGGAGGCGCCAAAGGAAGGAGAGAGCGGACCGGCCGCACAGCCGCCCAGACAAGCGGGGGGGCCGGGGAAGCGGGAGGCAGGGGGCGCAAGGGGCGGCGGGCAGGACGCAGCGGAGAGACGAGGGAAGGGGCAAGGACGCGGAAGCCGGCGGCACCGGGGGGGCGGCGACCGCCCAGCCAACAGGCAGGACGCCAGACAGGGCGGCGGCCGGAAGGAACGGCCGACACACAGAAAAGGGGCAAACCCGGCGAGGGAGAGAGGAACGGCACGCCCCGGCCGAGCCCCGCCCGAGCCCCGCCCGAGAAGCAAACCCCGCGCGGCACAGCCGACCGGCCGAGACCGGCGCCAAGGGCAGCCAGCAAAGGAGGGGGACGGAGGAACGCGGCGGAAGACACCAAGACAGAGAAGAGAAGGGCCAGAGAAGCGGCGGGAAGACAGCCAGACGCGCCAGCAGGGCCCGCCCCACCGCGGCAGGGCCGCGGCAAGGAAGAAGGGACGGAGGGCAAGGGAGCGGAGGACAGGGAAACGGAGCAAGACGGCGGGCAAGCAGGGGAAAGGCGGACCGAGCACGAAGGCAAGAGAGGGCCCACCAGCAGCACGGCGCGAGCAGCCGGCGCGGGAGGGGGAGGGAGAGAGGGAAGCCGAGGCGGGGCCGGAGGCGGAGGCGGAGGCGGAGGCGGAGCCGGAGCCGGAGCCGGAGCCGGGGGCGGCGGGGGCGCCAGCCGCGGGGGGGCGCGCCACCGACCGCGAGCAAGGCGGCCGCAAAGGCGGCGAAGAAGGGGAACACGAAGGGAGAGAGGGGCAAGGCGCGGCGGAGCGGGGGCGGGGAGGGCCAAACAGGCACCGCACAGCGGGGGGCGCGCGGCGGGGACGGGGGACACGGGCAGCAACGCGCAGAGGCCCGAGGCGAGGCGGAGCCGGGCCGGCGGGGAAGGAAGGACGGGGGGGGAGCGCGCGCACAGAGGGGGCGCGGAGGCCGGGGGAGGGGAGGGAAACCGGACGCCGAAAGGCGAGGCAGACCGGCAGCGCGCGCAGGAGGACAGGGGGGCAGACGGGAACAAAAGCGCGGACACCGAGAGAGGAGACGCGCAGGACGCAGGGCAAGGAAGGCGCAGGGCAAGACGCACCGGACCGGCCGACGAGCGCCACCAGGCCACGACAGGGGCAACCGAACAAACGGAGAGGACGACGAGGGGGGAACAAAGGCAAGAGGGGGAGCGGAGGCACGGACAGCACGCGAGACAGACACCGACACACACAGACACACACACACACGAACAGAGAAACGCAGGCGAGGCGGGAACACGACGGCGGGGCGCCGGAGCACAGCGGGAACGGGGCAACGGAGCGAAGCAGGAACGGGGCGCCAGAGCAAAGCAGGGACGGGACAGGAGCGAAGAAGGAACCGGGCGCCGGAGCGCAGGGAGGGGGGGCGGGGGGCGGGGGGGAGAAACACGGAAGCGGGACAGGGGGGCCAAGGCAGGGGAGGGGGACGAGGAGGAGCAGAGCGAGGGACGGCCCGGGAGCCAGAGAACAAGCCCAGAGGGGACAGCCCGGGCGGGGGCAGCCCAACCAAACAGGGGGGAACGCCGAAGACACCGCAAAGCAAGGCGAGCGCGCGCGCAAGCGGAGGCGAGGGCAGGGGGACGAGGCACGCAGGCAAGCGGGGACAGCAGACGGGGGCCCCCGGCGCAGAGCCCGCGGCGGCCCCACGGACGGACCCGGCGCCAGACCACGCCCACGCGGGCGCGCCGAGAGCGCGGCCCCCCCGGGGCGCCCCGGGGCCGCCCCCGCAGCCCCGCGGAGGCGCGCAGCGGCAGGCCAGGGCCAGGCCGGAGCACGGGCCGGGGCGGGCCCCGCAGCACGAGCGGCCGCGGAAGCAGACGCGGCACCCAGAGCCGCCGCCGCAGCCGGCGCGCCAGCCCAAGCGGGGGGCACGGGCGAAGAGCCAGCACCGGGCAGGGGCCCAGCCGCCACAAGGACGGCGCCGCGGGCCAGGGCCGCCGCCCCAGCCGGCGCGCCAGCCCAAGCGGGGGGCGCGGGCGAAGAGCCAGCACCGGGCAGGGGCCCAGCCGCCACAAGGACGGCGCCGCGGGCCAGGGCCGCCGCCCCAGCCGGCGCGCCAGCCCAAGCGGGGGGCGCGGGCGAAGAGCCAGCACCGGGCAGGGGCCCAGCCGCCACAAGGACGGCGCCGCGGGCCAGGGCCGCAGAGGCCGAGCCAGAGGCCGAGCCAGAGGCCGAGCGAGAGGCGGAGCGAGAGGCGGAGCCAGAGCGAGAGCGGACGGCAGCGCCCGCAGCAGCAGGGGGGCAGGCAGGGCGGAGACCGCAGGGGGGGCCCGCAACCCCGCGGGCGGCGGGGGCGCGGCGGCGGCCGGGGGCGCGCCGCCCGCCGCCACCCCGCCAGGCGCGGCACGGCCGCCGGGGCGACCAGGCGAGCCGGGCCCGGGACAGAGGGGGACGCCCACACGCGAAGAGAGGGGCCCAGGGCGGGCGCAGGGGCGGGAAGGGGCGCCACGGGCGCGGCAACGGCAGCAACGACCGGCGGGGAGGGGGCGGGGCGGAGAGAGGCCGGAACGGCGGCGCGGGGAAGGGAGGCCAGGGCGCGGGGGGCGGGGCGGGAGCCGCGGCCAGACGCCAGCCACAGGGAGGGAGGGGGGGGCGAAAGGCGGCCCGGGACGGGACAAGAACACAAAGGGGGGGGCCGCCCCCGCAGCAGGGCCGGACCGCAGGAGGACAGGCCGGGCAGACGGAGGACGCAGCCGGCGAGGAGGAAAGGGCCGCGAAGAGGCCAGAGCGGAGGGGGCGCGGCGGAAACCGGACAGGCGGGGGAGGGAAGAACGCCACCGCCAGCAAACGCGGCGGGCCGGACACCGCCGACCCGCCAAGAGGCCGGAGGGGGGGCCCCGGCAGCCCCGCCGAGGGCAGCCCGCGAAGGGGCAGGCGGCCGGACCAGGCACCGGGAGCGGGCGGAGGCAGCGGAGGCGGAGGGGCGGCACGGAGCAGCCAGAGAGGGACGCCGGGAGCAGCGCCGCCAGCAGGAGCACGGCCGGGGGGACGCAAGAGGGCCCCCGGCGGCCAAAGCACAGAACAGCGCCGGGGGGCCCGCGGGCGCAGCACCAAGGCGAAGGCCAGAACCGGGCGAGGGGGGGCAGCGGGGCCACGGCCGCGGGCAGCGGCGGGGCAGCGGGGGGCGGGGCGGGAGCGGGGGAGCCCCGACGCAGCGGACGCGCCAGCCGCAGCAGCCAGGCAAGGACCGGCGGGCAGAAAGCCACCGAGGAAGGGAACAGGGGGACAGAGGGGGGAGGGCAACAGGGGGAGGGGGCGGGAGCGAGGGGCGGGGCGGCAGGGAGAGCGGAGCGAGCGGGGGGGGGGGGGGGGCGGAGGGCACACACACACACACACACACACACACACACACACACACACACACACACACACACACACACACACGCACACACACACACACACACACACACACACACACACACACACACACACACACACACACACACACACACACGCGCAGACAAGGGGGAACCACCCACCGCGGCGGCGGCGGCGGCGAGGGGGCCCACGGCCAGGGCCGCCAGGGAGCGAACAACGCGGAGAAGCCGCCCAAACGCCGGCAGGGGAGGCAGCAGAGGGCGGCGGCACACACGGAAGGCCACGGAGCGCGGGAGCAGGACCGGGAGGGGGGGGGAGGGGCCAGGGGGGGAGAGGGAGCAGGGGGGGGAGGGGGAGACGGGCAGGGACAGCCAGGCAAGGGCGCCCAGGCAAGGCCGCCGGGGCCCACCGGGCCCGCCACGGAAACCCAGACCCCCACCCGCGAGCCACGACCCACCGGGGGGCGGAACAAGCGCAGGGACAGGGAGGGCAGAGGGGGCCCCGCAAACACGGAGCAGGAGCCCAGGAAGGGAGACAACGGGGCGGCGAGGCGGGGGGACGGAGAAGGGGACACACCAGAGCGGCCACCCGCCGAGAAGGGGAAGGGCGGCGGGCACCAGAGCGGGAAGGCGGCCAACGCGGCGCGGAGGGGAACACAGGGGGGAAGCGGCGGGAGGAGGGGAAGCAGCCCAGACCGGGGGGCGGCAGCGCCGCGGCACGCCAAAGGGACAGGGGCAGGGGGGGGGAGCACGGGAGCGAGGGGGGAAAACCACCAGCGAGGGGCGGGGACGGGAGGGGAGAGGCCCAGGCCAGCAGCCGCGGGGGGGCGGCGGGGGCAGCGGGGCCAGGGAAGCGGGGGGGGCGGCGGGGCGGAGCGGGGGGCGGGGCGGGGCGGGGCAGGGGGGCGGGACGCGGCAGGGCGGCGGGGCGGGGGGGGCGGGGCGGGGCGACGGAGCGGGACGGGGCGGGGGGGGGGGGGCCAACGGGGGAGCCAGGGAAGCGCCGGGACGCCGCGGCGGGGAGGCACGGGCAGCAGCGGAACCAGGCGCAGCGGGGCCAGCCGGCGGCGCGCCACCAGGACGACGGGCGGCAACCACGCCCGCAACGGCAAAGGGGGCGGCAAGGGGGGCAGGGGGGAAGGAGGCAAGACGGGGGCGGCGGGGGGCACGGGGAAGACGCGACGCGGGGGCGGCGGCGGCGGCAAGGGGACGGGAGGGGACAGCGCGGCGGCCGGCCAGGGGGGCACGCCGGGCCAGGCGGAGCGGACGCAGAACCGCGGCGACGGAGACGAAGCGGGGAGAGGACCGCACGGCCGGGGACAGAGCGGAGCAGCGAGCCAGCGGGACAGCGAGGGCCGGCGGGGGAACAGCCCCGAGCGGCGGAAGGGGGCCCAGGAGCAGGGGAGCAGAAGACGGGCGCGCGGGACGGGGGAGGCGGGGCAAGACGGGCCGGGAGGGACGGGGCCGAGAGGCCGGCGCCAGAGGACCGGAGCCGCGCCGCGACGGGGGCGACGAGGAGGAAGGGGGGGGGGCGCCAGAGCGGGGGCCCGGACCAGGGGAAGGGGGAAACGGCCAGGGAGGGGAGGGGGGCGGCGAGGGGGACAGGCCAGGCGGCCCAGGGGGGACCGGGGAGGGGCAGAGGGGGGGGGAGCGGACGGAAGAGGACGCAAGGACGGAAGACGAGGACGCGGCGCCACAAGGCAAGGGAAGACGACCGGGACAAGCAAAGGGAACCGCGACAACAACAACGACGGCGAACGCACGCACAAAACACACAAAAAGGGCGCGGGGGGCGGACAGGAGGCGGCAGGGGCGAGGGAGGCCGCCGGGGCGCGGGCCCCGGCAGAGGCAAGCCGGAGCCCAGGAGGCCGGAAGGCGGAGGCCGGGGGCCCAGAAGGCGAACAGCAGGGGCCGGAGGAACAGAGAGAACAGGAAGGCAGGCGGCAGGAGGAAAGCGGGGCGGAAGCAGGAAACAGGACCGACAGCAGGGAGGAAAGGCACCGGGCACAGGGCGAGGGGGCCAAGGAGCGGGCCCAGGGGCCAGGGGGCGAGGGACGAAGGGCCACACACCGGCAGGCGAGCAGCACGGACCGGGGGAGGCAGGGGGGAGGGCGGGGCCGGCGGGAAAGCAGCAGAGGCCAGAGGCACACGCAGAAACCGCGGCCGGGAGGCAAGGGGGGGGAAGCGGGGGGGGCAGGCCGCCGGGGGCCGGACGCGCGGGGAGCAAGAGGGCCGACGGCAGGAGGGGCGAAGCAAGCGAAGGACCGGCGCGGCGCGCACACAGAGCGGCCGGCCCGGCGGAGGAGGACGGCCGCGGCGGGCGAGGCGGCAGCGAGAGGAGGGGGCGGGCGAGGAACCGGAGGGGGAGGGACGCGGGGCCGGGGGGAGAGGAGGGACCGCAGCGACAGGCAAGGGAGCCAGGGAACCCAACACAGGGCCCAGGACCGGGAGCGAGGAGCGGGGCCGAGCGGCAGAACCGACACAGGCGGGGACCCAGAGCGCAAAGCGCGGGCAGGGCCAGGGGGGGGGCCGAAGGGGGCAGGGCGCGGCGGGGGGCCGCGAGAGCCGAGAAGGAGGCGCGGGCCGAGCAGGCGAGGCACAGGGCACGGGGGGGAACGAGGGGGGCACCAGCGGGCCGGGGAGAACGGCGACGAGGGCAAGCGGAGGAACGGGGGCGGCGGGACGGGGGCCGCCGGGCCCGACAGGGCAAACGGGGGGCAGGACCAGGCAGGGCCGACGCGGAAGCGCAGGAGCCGGGGCGCAGACGACGGAAAAGAAGGGCGGGAAGGGCAACAGGGAGGCCCAGGGCCGAGGCGGGCGGGCACAGAGGACGGCGAGGAACGCCCAGCGACGACGGGGAGGGAAGGGCCACGGCAGGGACCGCGAAACGAGGGGAGCCGAGAAAGCGGCAGGGCCCAGGACAGAAAGGCAGCAAAGGGAAGGCAAGAGGGGCGGGGGGCCAGGGAGGAGAAGGACAGAGGGGGGACGAGGACAAAGGACGGAGGAGGACAGGGAAGCAAAGGGGGGGCAAAGCCGGGGCCCGGGCGGGGGAGGGAGAAACGCCCGAACGCAGAGAACGGGGGGGAGAACGAGGGGGACGGGAGGCAACGGGAAAGCAGCCGACGGGGCGCAGGGAAGAGAGCAGAGGGGCGGCGGAGCAGACGGGGGACGACGACACAGGGGGCGCCGGGACACGGGGGCGAGGCCCAAACGGGGAAGGGCCCCAAGGCGGGCGAGAGGCGGAGGCCGGGAGGCGAACCGCGGCCCGGCCGCGACCCGGAAGCCGGGGCGGCAGCGAAACGGGCGGGCAACACGAGGGGGAGCCAGACGGGGGAAAAGGAGGACGGGCAGCGAGCGGACGGGAGGGGGAGCGCGCGCGCGGAGCCACGCGGCAGGGGGGAAGGGGGGCAAGCCAGGGACGGGGGCGGGAAGCAAGGGGCGGAGGGAGGGGCACGGACACGAAGCCAGGGGCAGGCAAAAGAACGGACCGAGGCAGGGGGCAGAGGGGGAAGGCAAGGGGGCGACAGGGGGGGGCGGGGAGGGGGGCGGGGAGGGGGCGGGGAGGGGGGGCGGGGAGGGGGCGGGGAGGGGGGCGGGGAGGGGGCGGGGAGGGGAGAACGGGAGGGGGGAGGGGGGAGGCGCGGGACGAGCGGGGGAGGACAGAGGAAAGACGCCCCAGAACAGCCAGCCACCGGGCAAACGAGCAAAGGCGCGGACAAGACCCGAGGGGCAGGGAACGGAGGAGACGGAGGGCACGAGCAAGGAAGGCAGGGGGGCGACAGACACAGCAAGGGGCGCCACACCGGACACCACCCGGAACGGGGAAGGGGGCAGGAACAGCAGGGGGAACAAGCGGGCGGGGGGCAGGGGGGGCGGCGACGGCCCGGGCGACACGAAGACACCGCCGGCAGGGGGGGCCGGACAGCGGGGGGGGCCAGGGAGGAAAGAGCGGACAGAGGGGGAAGGGACCAGGCGGAAGAGGCCCAACAGACAGGACGCAAACGGACGAAGCAGGCGGGCGAGGGAAAACAGAGGAGCGAACCGCGCAAGGAAAGGGGGGCACCGAGCACCGGACCAGGGCCGCGACGGGAGGGCGGGGCCAGGCGCGGCGCCGGAGGGGGCCAGGAGGGGGCCAGCCGCAGCGGCGGCAGGGCCAGACAGGCGCGACGCAGCGGGGAGAGGGGGCACCACGAGCGAGGCAAGAGGGGGAGACAAGGGGGGCAAGGCCAGAACGCAAGGCGAAGGGCCAGGGCCGGGGCGCGGGCGAGCCCGCGCGCAAGCGGCGCCCACCGCGAGGGGAAAGAGCCCCAAGGGACGCGGGCGGAAGCGCCCAGAGGGCGCGAGAAGGAGGCAAGGGGAAAGAGAGGCAGAGCAAGCGGAGGCGGGGCCGAGGCAAGGGAAGGGAGGGACCCGGACGGCCGGGAGGGCGGAGCGGGCCGGAACAAACGGCCCACAAAAAGCCCACGGGGAAGGGGAGAGGGGAAAGCAAGAGGGGACAAAGCAGACCGGCAGCCAGGAACACGACAAGGGAACAAGCCGGGGGGGCGAGGAAAACGGACGACAGGGGAGGGCAACGCGGGCAGGGAAACGGGGGGCGCGGCAGGGGCAGGCGGGGGACACGGAAGGGGCACAGAGAGAGGGCAGAGAGACGGGGGGCCGCGGCAAGGACGCCCCAGAGCCGCAGAAGAAGGGCGAAGAACCCAAGACGGCGCCGCGGGACGCCGGGGACGCCGACGGCACCACGGGGACCGCGGGGACACGCGGGCGGGGGACAGACGACACGGGGGCAGGAGGAGAGACAAGCAGACAACGGGGAAGCAGGGAGGGGGGAGCAGAGGGACGACGGCAGGGACACGCAGCGGGCAGCCGGGGGCGGGGCAGAGGGGGGCGGAGCACGGCAGCAAACGGGGGCAGAGAGCAACAGCGCAGACGGAACGAGGGAGGGACAGGGAAACGGGAGGCCGAAGCCGGAGGGCGGCGCCAGGCGGGAAGGCAGAAAGGGGCGCCAAGCGGGGAGGCGCGGCAGCAAGCAGGGCAGAGGGACGGGGCAAGCGGAGCGAGCAGAGCACAACGGGGGACAACGGGGGACAGCGGAAGCGCAAGAAGCGAAACGGGCGACAGGGGGGACGAACCGCCGACCAACGGACGGCACCACAGGGGGCAGGAGCCCGGGGGCGGGGGGGAGGCGAGGCGGGCGGGGCGGACACGGGGAGGGAGAGCCGGGCGGGGAGGGGAAGAGGCGGGCAGGGAAGCCGCGCAGGAGGAGGGGAAGGCGCAGGCGCAGCAGGCGGGCGAGGCAGGGCCGGACAGAACGGGAAGGAAGGCGACAGCGGGGCGGGAGAAGCGAGACAAAAAGCGGGGGGGGACGGGAGAAGAGGGAGGGGGCGGCCAGAGGGGCGGAGACAAGCGACGCCGGACAGAACCACGGGCGCAGGGAACAACGCGAGGGGCAGAAGCCAGGAAGAAGACCAGAGGAGACGAGGAGCCGGGAGGGCCACCAAGAGAGGGGGAGGAGACGAGGCGAGGGGGGAAAGCAGGAGGAGGGAGGGGGGCCAGCGGGACAGGGGCCGAGCGACCGGCAGCGCACGAGCGGGGGCGAGGGCGGACACAGAGGAGGGGCCAGGGCCAGCGGAGGAAGCGGGGAGGGGAGGGAGCGGGCCGGAAGGAGGACAGAGGGGGACCGACCCCACACGGGGAACGGCCAACAGCAAGCGCGACCCGCGGGCCACCCCCCGGCACCCGCGACCCCCCCCCGAGGGCACGGAGAGGGCGACGGCGACAAGGAGGGGGGGGGGGAGGGGGCAGGGGGGGGAACGAGGGGCGAGGGGGAGGGGGGGCCAGAGGCGCAGGAGAGGGGGGAGGCAAGGAGCGCCCCACCGCCCAGCCCGCCCCGGCGGCCCGCCGACGACCGCCAGCCGGGCGGCCAGCCAGGCCACCGCCCCCAACGGCACCCCGGCGGCCACCCGGGGGGAGGCCCCGGGCGCCACCGGCACCCCCGCGGCGCCCGCCACCGCCAACCCCGCCACCGACCCCCCGGCGGCCCCGCCACCACCCCCACCCCAGCCGCCGCCGGCCAGCCCGCCGCCACCACCACCGCCCAGCCCGCCCCCGCCGCCACGGGCCAGCCCGCCCCCGCCGCCGCCAACCAGCCCGGCGCCACCACCACCACCCAGCCCGACCCCGCGGCCACCGCGACCGGGGCGAGGAGCGGCACGGCACCCGGGCACGGGCAGCACGGGACGGGGCCGCGGACCGGGGGGAGGAGCGGCACGAGCCGGGGCAACCCGAGGCACCGAGCCCAGCGCCACCCAGAGCCGCCGGGGCCGGAGGGGGCCAGCCCGGGCGGCCGACCCGCGCGGGGGCGCAACAAAGGGGGGGGCACGGGAGAGGGGGGCGGGCAAGAACGGCGGGCGGACAAGGACAGGCAGGCAGGCGGGGGGGCGGCAGCAGCGCAGCCAGGGCGCCGGGGGAAGCACCACGCAAGGGACCGCACCACGCGAAAGAAGAGAGCGGGGGAGAACAGGAAGGACAGGGCCGGGACAGGCAGAGGGCGGGGGGAGGGAGCACACGCGGAGGGGCGGGCGGCGGCAGAGGGGCGGCAGCGCCGGGAGGCAAGGGGCAACGGGGAAGAGGGACAAAGGGGCCAAGAGGGGGGAGAACAGAGAAAGGCGGGGAAGCGCCGAGGGCGAGGCCGGGACGGCGGACGGCGCGGCCAGGACGACACAGACGGAGGCCGGGACGAGCAGGGAACCCGCGGGGGCAGGGGACCAGGCGCGGGAGCAAAACAAGGAAGGAGACAAGAGAAGACGAGGAGCAGAGGAGGGGCACGAAGGGAGGCGAGCGGAACAGCAAGGGCGACGGCGGGGGGGACGGCGGCAGGCAGGCGCGAAAGGCCAGGGGGGAGGGAGAGCGGAGGCGGGGGAAACGCAACGACGCAAAGGCCACGCGGGAGGGGGCAAGAGACAGAGGGGGGGCGGGAGCGCAAGGGGCGCACACAACGAGGGGCGCGACGGCGAAGACGGGGCGGGAGGAGGGCCCAAGAAGGCAAGCCCAAAGAACAGCGGCGACAGGACAGGCAAAAGGACAACACCCAAGGGGCAGCAGGGGCGGGGCCGACGGCGAGAAGAGGGGGAGCCGGGCGGACGGACGGGAGGGCCCGGGGGGGGAGGAAGGCAGCGGGCGAGAGCGCGGGGGAGCGAAGAGAAGGAACGCGGACGCCGGAAAGGCCGGCCGGCAGGAGGGAGGCAAGCGGCAGGGGGAGCGGGAGCGGCGCAGGAACAACAGGACGAGCGAAGCCGAGCAGGAGGCCGGCAGCAAGGAAAAAAGGCCGGAACGGGAGCCCAGGGGCCAGGAAAGGGGGAACCGGGGGGACGGGGCGGGCCCAAGAAGCCCGGGGGAAGAAGCGGCAGGGGGGGCGGGGAGGGAAACGGGGGGGCCAGGGAGGAGGGGAGGAGGGAGGCAGGGGACGGGGGCAGGCAGGAGCGAGAGAAGAAGCGGGGGGCGGGGGCAGCAGAACCCGCAAGCAGGGCCGGGGGGAGGGCAGGGCAGCCGCGGCGGGGGCGGCCAGAGACGGCGAGGGCACAGCCCCCAGCGACAACGACGGCCGGGGGGGCAGGGAGGGGAGCAGGGGGAGGGCAGACGGAGGGGGGAGGGCGGGGCGGGGCAGGGAGAGGGGGGCAGGGCGGGGGGCGAGGGAAACCCGGGGAGGGCCGAAAAAAAGCGGGGAAAACAGAAGGGGGGAGAGGCAGGCGGGAGAACGGGGGGGGGAGACGAAAGCCGAAGGGCGGAAGAGGACCGGGGGCGGCGAAGCGAGAGCGGCGAGGCGAGACGAAAGGAAGCGAGGACCCGGCGCGACGCAGGGAAAGGGGGCGCAGAACCGGGGGGGGGCGCGAGCAGGAGAAAGGGGGGAGGGGAGGCGCGAGGGGAGAGCGGACAGCGCGGGCCGGGCCCAGGCCCAGGCCGAGGCGGAGGCCCAGGCCCGACCCACCCGAAGACCGACCAGAGGCGGGAGGAAGCCGGGCAGGACCAGAGAAGGGCCGCGGGCGGCCAGGAGAGGAGGCCGAAGCCGCGCCGCGCCGCCAGGGGGGACGCGAAAGCCCAGACGCAGGGCCCGACGCCCGCAGACAAGAACGCAACGACGAGCAAAAAACGACCAGAACAGAGGCCCAACCCAGCGGCGGAACGCACCGGACCAGGGCCCAGAGCGGGGGGGAAGGCGGGCGACGCGAAGCAGGCGGGCAAGGGGCAGCAGGGGGCGGGAGGAACAACAGCCAGGCGCGGAGCGGGGGGACAGGGGGCCAAGCAACGAAGAGGCCCCAGCGGCGCGGCGAAAGAGGCGGAGGCAGGAAAGGGGAGGACGGAGAGACGGGGAGAGGGGGACGCGGGCGGGGACGGCGGCGGACGGCGGGGGACGGCGGAGGCCGGGAGGACGGAGGGAGGAAGGGAGAAAAGAGGGGGCGGGAAGAGGCGGGACAGGGGGGCAAGGCGAGCAGGCGAGGAGACGGGAGACCGGGGGGAGGCAGGGCGCGGGCCGGGCGGGGCGGAGCCCCACAGCACGGCCACAGCGAGGACGGCGCCGCCACAGGGCGACGCCGGCGGCGAGGGACGCGGGGGAGAGCGGCGGGCCGGGCGGGGAGGGGGAGAAGGGGCGGGGGAGGAGACAGGGGGCGAAGGGCGGGGGCGCGGGGGGGCGAAGGGGCGGGGGGGCGGAGAGCGGGGCGGCGGGAACAGGGGCCGAGGGGGGGGCGGGCGCGGGGGGGGGGGGGGGGGCGGGGAGGGGGCGGAGGGGCGAGCGCGGGAGGAGGGGCGGAGGGAGGGAGGGGGCGCGGAGGGAGGCCGGCGGCGGAGGACAAGGGCGGGGGACGCGGGGGCGACGGCGGCGGGCGCGGGCCGCCGGGACGGCGGCGGGGCGCCGGGGCGGGGGCGGCGGCGGCGGGGGCGGCGGGACGCGGGGGGGGGGGCGGGGGCGGCGGGACGCCGGGGCGGGGGGCGGCGGCGGGGCGGGGGGGGGGGGGAGGGCCACCGACGAACCACGGAAGGCGCGACGACACCGGGCGGGGGGAGGGCGGCGCGCCCGGGCCCAAGCAAACAAGGAAACCGGCGGCGCCCCGCGGGACGCACACCGGCGGACAGGAGGCAGGCAGCAGGGGGAGGACAAGCGCGGCACCAGCAGGAGCAAGGGCGGGGGAGGGCGCGGAAGGAAGGGGGGGGAAGCCCGACCGAGCCCGGGGGGGAGGGAGGCGCAGGCGGGCCCCGGGGGCGGGCAGGCCGGGGGAACCAGGGCGGCCAGCAAAAGCGGCACAGGCCCGCACAGCGGGGGGGACGGGGCGGCAACAGCAACGACGCCCGACGAGGGAAGGAGGGGCAGCGGGAGGAAAAGGAGCAGCGGGAGGGGGGGCGGAGGGGCGCGGGGGCCGGAGGAGGCAGAGCGGGAGCCCCGCCGGGCCCGGGGGGGAGGGAGGCGCAGGCGGGCCCCGGGGGCGGGCAGGCCGGGGGAACCAGGGCGGCCAGCAAAAGCGGCACAGGCCCGCACAGCGGGGGGGACGGGGCGGCAACAGCAACGACGCCCGACGAGGGAAGGAGGGGCAGCGGGAGGAAAAGGAGCAGCGGGAGGGGGGGGCGGAGGGGCGCGGGGGCCGGAGGAGGCAGAGCGGGAGCCCCGCCGGGCCCGGGGGGGAGGGAGGCGCAGGCGGGCCCCGGGGGCGGGCAGGCCGGGGGAACCAGGGCGGCCAGCAAAAGCGGCACAGGCCCGCACAGCGGGGGGGACGGGGCGGCAACAGCAACGACGCCCGACGAGGGAAGGAGGGGCAGCGGGAGGAAAAGGAGCAGCGGGAGGGGGGGCGGAGGGGGCGCGGGGGCCGGAGGAGGCAGAGCGGGAGCCCCGCCGGGCCCGGGGGGGAGGGAGGCGCAGGCGGGCCCCGGGGGCGGGCAGGCCGGGGGAACCAGGGCGGCCAGCAAAGCGGCACAGGCCCGCACAGCGGGGGGGACGGGGCGGCAACAGCAACGACGCCCGACGAGGGAAGGAGGGGCAGCGGGAGGAAAAGGAGCAGCGGGAGGGGGGGGCGGAGGGGGCGCGGGGGCCGGAGGAGGCAGAGCGGGAGCCCCGCCGGGCCCGGGGGGGGGAGGGAGGCGCAGGCGGGCCCCGGGGCGGGCAGGCCGGGGGAACCAGGGCGGCCAGCAAAAGCGGCACAGGCCCGCACAGCGGGGGGGACGGGGCGGCAACAGCAACGACGCCCGACGAGGGAAGGAGGGGCAGCGGGAGGAAAAGGAGCAGCGGGAGGGGGGGCGGAGGGGGCGCGGGGGCCGGAGGAGGCAGAGCGGGAGCCCCGCCGGGCCCGGGGGGGAGGGAGGCGCAGGCGGGCCCCGGGGGCGGGCAGGCCGGGGGAACCAGGGCGGCCAGCAAAAGCGGCACAGGCCCGCACAGCGGGGGGGACGGGGCGGCAACAGCAACGACGCCCGACGAGGGAAGGAGGGGCAGCGGGAGGAAAAGGAGCAGCGGGAGGGGGGCGGAGGGGGCGCGGGGGCCGGAGGAGGCAGAGCGGGAGCCCCGCCGGGCCCGGGGGGGAGGGAGGCGCAGGCGGGCCCCGGGGGCGGGCAGGCCGGGGGAACCAGGGCGGCCAGCAAAAGCGGCACAGGCCCGCACAGCGGGGGGGACGGGGCGGCAACAGCAACGACGCCCGACGAGGGAAGGAGGGGCAGCGGGAGGAAAAGGAGCAGCGGGAGGGGGGGCGGAGGGGGCGCGGGGCCGGAGGAGGCAGAGCGGGAGCCCCGCCGGGCCCGGGGGGGAGGGAGGCGCAGGCGGGCCCCGGGGGCGGGCAGGCCGGGGGAACCAGGGGCGGCCAGCAAAAGCGGCACAGGCCCGCACAGCGGGGGGGACGGGGCGGGCAACAGCAACGACGCCCGACGAGGGAAGGAGGGGCAGCGGGAGGAAAAGGAGCAGCAGGCAGCCGCACAGAACGGGCCGGGCGCGCGGGCGCCAGGGAGCAGAGGGGCGGGCGCAGCGCAGCGCAGCGGGCGGGGGGGCGGAGGAGGCGGGCGGGAGGGGAGCAGCGGGGGGGGGCGGGGCGGAAAGGCGGCAGCGGCGCAGAAGGGCGCGGGGGCCCGGGGCGGCACGACGGGGGGCCAACCGGAGGGGAGAACGGGGGGCGCCCGGGCGGAGGGGGACAGGGCAGGCGGCGGAGGCAACGCCGGCGACCCCGGCAACGCGGCCGGGGCCGCCACCGGCCGAGGCACGCCAGGCGGCACCAACCCAGGGAGGCGAGGCGCCCGCCCAACCGGACAGGAACCCGGGCAAGGCCGGGACAGCAGCGGACACGGACGCGGCGGCGGCGGCGGGCGGGACAGCAGCGGACACGGACGCGGCGGCGGCGGCGGCCAGGACAGCAGCGGAGGCGGACGCAGCGGCGGCGGCGGCCGGGACAGCAGCGGACACGGACGCGGCGGCGGCGGCGGCCGGGACAGCAGCGGACACGGACGCGGCGGCGGCGGCGGCCAGGACAGCAGCGGAGGCGGACGCAGCGGCGGCGGCGGCCAGGACAGCAGCGGAGGCGGACGCAGCGGCGGCGGCGGCCGGGACAGCAGCGGAGGCGGACGCAGCGGCGGCGGCGGCCGGGACAGCAGCGGACACGGACGCGGCGGCGGCGGCGGCCGGGGACAGCAGCGGACACGGACGCGGCGGCGGCGGCGGCCAGGACAGCAGCGGAGGCGGACGCAGCGGCGGCGGCGGCCGCGGACAGCAGCGGACACGGACGCGGCG